>UCOH01011309.1:0-40025 GCA_900474275.1 Synergus japonicus
GCTCTTTTGCCTTTGTTAGCTCCCTCTTTAGGTGTGCTAGCAACCGTGCTCTTGGGGCTAGTAGCATTGCGGTTCTTATCATTCCCCACTACCAATCGTTCCGTCTGTGTGGCTTGGTCTACCGGGTCAACACTTGTACTTGGCGTACAAAGCAGCCCGATGAAGTCCAGCGACTTCTCTAGGGCTGTTGTGCCGTTTTTGACTTCTGCGTTAATGTTGGGCTGCCGTTTTATGGCGACTTGCATCTTCTTGATGATTTCCTTACATTTTCGCAGTTCTGCCTCCACTCTCGACCTTTCTTTTAGATCGGGCATTCGGTCAAAGCTCAAGTGCCTCGTCCTTTTTTCGGAGTTGTTTTCTCTGTTTCCGTCCTTGCTTTTGTGTGTTTGTGTTTGGTCCCCCCCAAAATCCCTGGGACCGGCACCGACCATCGGGGCTTTAACCCGATCGGAATCAATGGAGAGATTGATGCTCTCTTGGGGTAATTTGTTTTTCCCACATGTTTCCATTTTTGGTTTGAAATTCGGGGTTCCTTCCCCTAGCTAGTTTTTGTCCGCCTTAGGTATTTGATTTCCCTAATACCACCCATTTCTGAGAAGCATTCCCCTATCCGCAACCTGGGGAGGCGCCCGATTGGGGTCTAGCAACCCCCGATGAGACGACGGCCGCAGCGCCGCCCGCCCGGCCACAGAATCCAGCAGAATTCAGCGCGTCCACCCATCCGAGTAAGACCGCGCCAAAAGTCGCCCAACCCCAAATGACCGAACCAGCGACCCAACAACCGCGTATCCACATCACGGGTAAATCAATAGATTATATGTAGGGATGTGAACTTTATACAAGCGCATAATCGCATAATTTTCCAAAAGTGATTGGAATGAGTAAATATCAATCGTTTATCATATTTTGGGACTATCAGACTCAATTTTAAGGCCGCATAATTTCGCATAATCAGAAGCCGATTACCGCATAATTCGAGTTTTTCATTTATGCGCATAAAGTCGTCTATTTCGGTGCATAAATGGCTTATTTTGCGATTTGTGCGCATACATCAGAATGTTAAGCACATGAATCACTTATTTCGAGAGCAGTTTCATCATTATTTATATGTAATCAAAAAAATGCATTTAATTCTCGTTCCAATTTAAAGTATTTTTAACTTATAGATAATAATCACCTTAAAACTCCTTAAAAGTCATTTCAAATAATTCAAAATTTCGTAAAAACTTTTCGAATCCTTTCTTAAAAAGAGATGACCTGTCAGTGTCCGCAATTTATTCGTGATCTGATTGGTAAGTAACGTGAAGTAACGTGAAGTAATTATATAGGCGCGCGAAGCGCGGTATGATGTTCTAGTTTATGAAAATTTCGTAATATCTTTTTAAACTCTCAAATTTTTTTAAGCTCCTGAATATTTTATAAAATCCTGTGAAATTCCATAAAATCTTAAATTCCCCTAAAATTCATTAAACATCTTTTCAATTAAGAGGCAATTAAGTTTGCCTCTCAATCCCATTGAATTACATAGAAATTAGGGGCCAAAAATTACTTTTTATGATTGAAGGTATAAATTTAATGCATAGACCTGTATTTTAAAGCGCATAATGCCTGCATAATGCCTGCATAATTTCTGAATTTTCACCGTATAAAAGACACGAATTTTGGCGCACAATTCGGCACTCTCGAATGCATAAAGTTCACATCCCTGATTATATGAAATTTCAAGGAGTTCCAGTTTCGGGAGATTAAAAAGTAATTTAAAAAATTTTACTGAATTTAAAAGAGTTTCTGAGGTTTTTAAATCATTTATCAAAATTACAGGAAATTAAAAAAGTTTATCTTTTTGAAATCAATGAAAACATTTAGGATCTGTTAAATTTTTTTAAATTACGATAAGGAGGTAGTTTAGTAACTGAGCTTCAAATAATCGAATTTTTTCTTAGATATTTCGAAAGTATAAAATATTGAGAGTATATTGTAAAAATTTTGGACTGTGATATGAAATATTAACGAAGCTACAGCACATAATCGACAGCAGTTCATAGAGTACATATATAGTACGCTCGATAACTCCAGCGCTGACATGAACTAAAATCATAATTACTTCTAAACTATTATAGTAAATATTTTGATCTGAAACTGTCCAAAAAAAAACTTTATTATAGTTTTCTCCACATTTTTGTCTCTAGAAGTTTTTTCTTGCTACAAGTTCCGCCAATAAACGAAAAGCTCGAAGTTAAAAAATGTCCAATTCATGACCTGAAAATTTCGTTTAAAAAATTCAAAAACTGTCGGACTGAGCCTCCAGGAGACTTAATTTTTGCACGAGAAAATTTTGTGTACCCTTATTACATCCAAACACTCAACTTAAAACGCGTTTTTCTCAAAACAACATTTTTTTCGGTCTGTTCTGGTGATTTAAAACATTCTATTGAACTGATCAGGCTAAAATTTTAAACACATTGTTCTACATATCAGTGACTATGGCGGGTGCTAAGATATTTTTTTGCGTTTATTATTTTTTTATTTATAGCCCAATTTCCGAGCAAAAAGTTTAACTTTTTTTAGAAGTTTGCCATTTTATTATTTTTCACTCAAAATGAAGAATCCTAGCATGGGCAAGAATGACAAGCCTACAGAACAATAATCAATTTCAAGTGCTCACTTTGGCCGTAAAAAAACTAAAAATATATTGTTGATTTTTTTTAGGCGAAATTATTAAATTATTTTGGCCCCTAATTTTTTTTTACGGTTTTAGATGTTAATAATAACATATAAAAAATTTGAAATGATTGATTTTATTTACATAGAAAAAAAACCCGAAAACAGCTTTAAATAAAGTATCAGACCCCTTGAATCGTTTGAACTTTTTGAAATTCCATTTAATGCCTTCAAATTCTAGAATCCTATTAAGGACATGTGATACTTACTTTTAGTTTTTAAACCCGGGTTTTTTTCTACAATTTTTACATTTTCAAAAACCCGGATTTAAAAACTTCCTCATATGGTAAGTAACACATGCCCTTAAGGGTGTAGTCTAGTTCGTAGGCTAAAAAAATAGGCTGTTTTCGGGAATTTTTTGTGAGCAAGCTATTAAAAATATGCACATAAAAATTGTTAGGTATGATAAATAATGTCCTAAAACACACAAACAAATTTTTTTTATTCATTTTTTCGATTTCTTTTTTTCAAAATCCGCAGTTGAACGTAACTCCATAATTTGGAGGCAGGTCGTCTCCTACACGGTATCTCGACAACGGCTTATCGGAAAAAAACCCAAAGTTTTTTAGATTCGGTATGACAGTGGCTACGAAATGACCTACGGATATTAATTTGTAATCAATTTTGTCAATTTAATTTAAGAAAAGTAAAAAAATTGAAAATAGTGGTTCTTTTTCGCCGTTTTTTGTATAAAAATATAGTAAAAATCAAAATTTTAACACGATAATAGGTCATTTTGTGAGTATTTATGATTAGAATATGTGGTAACAATTGCAGAAGGATCGACCCACTGGTTCCAGAGAAATCGTGTGGAGCATCCGAAGAAACGTTGTTTTGAGAAAAACACGTTTAAAGTTTTTTTAACATGTTCGCGCGGTCAGATAGTAACGCTTGGGTTGAAAAAAATACTTATACTGCTCGGATCTTCATAAAACATTAATACAATATTCTTAGAGACATACAGTTGATATCAATCCTTGTTCAGGATTTGATCGTTAGGGAGTAGGGTGAAGCAGACCGAAGTCTGAGTGAGTGAGAAAGGAAAATAGGAAAAAGGGTTTCTCTACTTAACCTGGGACGACTATTTCACAATGTTTTATATGAGAGTGATAGGAGGAGGTTCTATGAGAGACAAGTGCACAGATTGTTGACTAAGACATAATATTTATTTATCTAAGAGGATAATGCGTATTTTCCTTGGGACTAGTACAAGCGACGACATAAGTTCTTTATAGGTTTTAGCGGGCAACGAGGTTTGAGTCTCGCTGACCGTTTAGCTGGAGGAGAGAAAGAGATGGGGGAATAGTTCAGAGGAATGTCGAGGATGTCCTCAGATCCAGGGGGAAGAGTGCTTTTTAAAGGGGAGATAAGGCGATCGGGTGTTTGGATACGAGCTAGGATTTTAGACAGGGTTGATGTCGACGAGGTGTAAGAAGGTAGCCACCCCTTTGGAAGCAAGTAAGCGACCACAAAAAGTCGGCCTGATGGGCCTCGTCGAATATCCGGGCACCTCGAGAGCAAACTTAGAGTGGTATGCGGCAGCTCGGGCCTGATTTCTTCTTTGCCGACGGTTTTGAAATTGGATTTGAAGATTAGAGTTGAAGATTTCTTCAGCGAGAAAAATACGCGTACTCCTTACCTCCAGTGAATCGTGCTGTACCCTCCGTTAGACAAAGAGGGTTAGAGACAACAGCGAACGATCTCTGGTGTCGTGGGTAGCAGTGTTTCTTATGAAAATAGTAAAAACAATGATTATATTAACTACTGAGGGAGTGGGAAGTATCTTTTAGTAAGGACTCACCATTTTTAGCAGTTTAAGAACTATTTATTTGAAAAACTGTTTGGTATAAATTGAATCGCCAGAGGTTCGCATCACTTAAGAAAGAACTAAATGCGTGAGCTAAGTTTGTGTGGGTAGTTATGGACCGGTGTGGATCAGGTAGCCCAAAGACCATGAAGAGTATAAAGGTTGTGCGGCGAGGGGATAACGATGCCGAGCGGTATTCCGACTCGGGTGTTGCACCTAATGGTATTCCACTAGGCGTGAGAGAGAACGTCGAGTCTAATTGGTATTCCACTAGCCCGACTTCCAGCGTTGCCGAGCGGTATTCCGACTCGGGTCATGCACCTAATGGTATTCTACTAAGCCGCGTGCAGGCCCTTTAATGGTATTCCATTAGCTCAGCTTGTTCGCAGGGCGGTATTCCGCCTCCAAACGATCTGACGATTTCTTGTCGTGCAGGTCCTTTTATACTCTAGGGGTCTAAAGGGTTTGCGTGGTGAGGGAAGAACCCTTTTGGTGGGAGATGCGTGGAAAACGCTTTCACGGTATCCGCGTTTCTATGAGTCCCCGGGAGATGCGTGGAAAACGCTTTCACGGTTTCCGCGCTTCTCCGAGTCCCCATCACGCGGTATTCGCCGTGTTAGTCGAAATGGTCTTCACCGCGCTGTCTGAGTGTTTTGAGGCGAAGATTCTTTCTAATTTTCCCTAAATTATTGTATTTTATTTTATTCCTTATTTTGTAACTTATATTTATTTAAATTTATTTCCGAGATAGCAATGTTTCAATTTTTCGAAAGTGATCAACTAGACTACACCCTTAAGTTTATTAAAATCACTTGAAATTGCTTGAAATATTTTCATAATGCTTAAACTCTTTTAAATTTTTTGAAATCTTTTAAAATCTAATGAGGACTTCTAAGACTTCATAATAGTATAAATTTTTTTGTAATATTTAGAAATCTCTCCATTGTTTTTATAAATTTTGAAAATTTCTCAAATATTTCTCTACTTTCTCGATTCTTCTTTTAAATCTTTTAAATTTTTTTTCAACATCATTTAAATATTTTGAATCCCTTGGAATCTTTTTTAATATATTAAAATAACTTGAAGCGCTTTGAATTCTTTTGTGATTCCTTGAAATTTTTAAAAACTTTTGAAACCCTTAAAATTTTGCGACTTATTTCAAAATTGATTTCAATTTTGAACAATAAGGTATTTTGAATTCCTTCGAAATCTTTTAAAATCCTGTTTAAAAATATCCCATATACAAAGAAGTTTATATTATAAAAATGAAGAAACAGGAAATAATTTGTATTTTTTTCTTGAAATTTACATTATAATTATAACAGATGCACCGCAAAATATTAGAAAGCTATAGATAAGTAATAAGTATGGTCTATCAAATGACCGTAGTAGTATGCCAGCATACCATTACAGCAACTCCTTCTCTGCGCTACGCAATCTCTCTTCACCTGCGATACGCAAAGCCCCGCGGCAAATGGCGGCGGTGAAAATGCGGATGCACAGTCAACGGCTTCCACTTCTCACAGTCCTCCGCTCACACAGGGCCACTCGACAGCGACTCTCCTAGACTGCAAAACTAATCCTGCTCAGTACGTACTAGTCCAAGGATGGCAACTGTTGGCACTGGCTGTTTCACTCTTCTTGCCAAGAAACAATCGTCTACTGTGGTACCTGAAATTACATCTACAAAGGAATGCAGATTCCAAGTGAGTACAATTTAATATTTTTCATAACTAACTCATAAAAATAATGTGTTTCATGCCTCTATAGCCAATTGATATGGTTGGCTTTTTGAGGTAGTGTTGATTAGTTCCAAATGAAGACTCTTTTCCCTGCTGGAAGTAAAGAGATAGAACTTTTCTATCTCTTTCAAGTAGTCAATTTGCATCCCCAAAATGCTATCTCTTTCTATCTACTAATGTACATATCTCTGTGTCCGGTGATATCTATCTTTCAGTTTATCTCCACGCAGAAAAAAATTTAATTTCTTTCTCTCCCTAAATCTATCTCCTTTGGCCAGAAATTGTTATCTCTTTCTATCCCTACTGTTATCTCTCCCTTATTAAGTTACTAATTTTAATATTTTAAATACGCATATTAATTTTGTAAATACAATAATACATAAATAATAAATACATACATTTTGTACATAAATAATATTTTAATCTTACCACTGATGCATATAACACTGAAAAATCTGCATCTACTATCTATCTATCTCGCGAACTTGCGAGCATCGAGTTCGCAGTCCAGCGCTTAATCCACTGACCCAACCCCGTGCAACTCAAAGCTAAAAATGGACAAACATTTAACAGACCTACGCATTAGTACTTCACTTGATCGAACCTAGCGATGATTACCTATAGGACCGACTTTCTTTAAAATACATGGAAAAAATGTAAATATTTTTTTTTTTTTGTCATATTTGCCTTTATTTAGGTTTTTTTTTTACCGATTATAAGAGAAATATATTTAACGAAGTTATGAATACTTGAATTTTGAAAACTGATAACAACGTTGTCAAAAAATAATCAAAATATGTCTGTAGAGTATGATATTTTTAAAAATAAACTTTCTGATTTTGTGATATAAATTTTCCGACAGTTTTCGAGAAAGGAAGTAAAGTTATATTGGAATCAGAAAGAAGAAGATAAATATTTAATATTATAAATTATAAATCTACCCAAATTCCACATAATCTATATTATCTATCTATATCAATAGTTTATAAAGTATGAAGTATCACACTTTAAAGAAATATGAAGTATCATTAAATATAACATTTAAAAACGAAGGAAAATTGAATTAAAATTAAGTCATATTTTACGAAAAGTAGCGAACGATTCGCATTTGATTTTACACTTTAACTTCACAATGACAACCAAATCCAAGCCAATAGAAACCAATCAGATCCCGGAGCGCAACGCATGTGAAGTGGTATCAGGTAAGATTTTAGAACCATGCAGGTTGCTATTATGAATGGAATTCGATTATTATTGCAAACAGGTTGATATTGCGAAGGTTATTATTGTGAAGTTCGAGTGTATTATATTTAATTTTAGTAAAAGATGTTTACTGTAATCTATATATCTACTACATGTTTTGCGTTTAAAAAAACAGCGCTATAGAGTGAAAAAATGTTTATTTATAATTTTCGTTGAGTAAAATGGAGAATGGAATTTTGAGCTTAACAATTGGGCTCAACGCCCTTAAATATCAATAAAATTGGAAACGTACTTAATTTTGAAAGCAATATAAGAACTATTGTTTTTAAAAAGCAAAACAGACGTTGTAATTATTTAATTTATAAAATACAAGGAAACATTTTTTTTAAATATATGTATATTATTTTTGAAATTTTTTTTTTTTTTGAAATTCATATCGTATGTTACTTTTATTCCTATAAAGCTTAAATTTTTAAAATAAAATTTTAATTACGACGGATATAGAAAAGAAGAAATAAAATATCATAAATTATTATCCTTTCTTAAAAAAGACATGAACTGTCGAGTATCCGCATTTTATTCGTGATCTGATTGGTTCAAAGATGGTCACGTGGAATCGTCACAAGTGCGTTGTCGTCATCGACATATAGAAATGGACCGCTAACCCTGTGGGAAAAATGGCAGTAGGCTTTAGAGAGAAAAAAAAAACGTGAGAGGAAAACCTCTCTCTTTCTAAGTAAAGCTGATTGGTCCAGATCTATCTAGATTATCTGATCCAAGTTGGTCGCGATTTATCTCCAACAATAAGCTTTATCTAGAAAGAGAGAGATTTTCCTCTCACGTTCTTTTTCTCTCTCGAAAGCCTACTTCCATTTTCCCGACAGGGTTAGCGGTCCATTTCTATATGTCGATGGTTGCGTTTATGCGCGTGAAGCGCGCTGTGATATTCTCATGATATTTAAAAAGTAAGTAAATACCCGCGCGCAGTGCGCATTCGTTCTTGTGTTGTAAAAACAATATCACTCATCCAATCTAGCTGTATCCCAAACTATTTTTTATGTTTACCACACTCTATCTTTTTCAATCTTTTTGTCAGTTGTCCTAATCACTAACCTCTTTCTTTTAATCTTCTCATTTCTAACTCAGTCTCTAAATCTATCAGTCGTCTATTCGTCAATAATCCTATCTGCTCTATCTCATAGACGTATGTTATTTGTTTATTTAGCAGTAAATTGGGGAATGTACACTACCCGTCAGAATTTATCAGACCACCTGCTTTTCGATTATAGTTTAAGTTCTCTTAATTAGACATCAAAAATTACATTATTTCTTTTAAGGAAGTTAACAACTATCAATATTGTGCTTAAAATTAATCCATTAATTGCTTTGTCAGTTTTTAAAGAAATAATTGCAAAAAATGCCAAATATCAACGTTTTATAAAAATAGCAAGTAGGGGAGAGCAGGACACAGGGGTTCACTTCAATAAAATTGTATTAAGTGGTGCCAAATCTTCGTAATGGCCGTAATTACATTCTTTAGTGACTATTTCAGTTTGTGTCAAGTCGAGACGAATTTTGAATCAACGTTTTTGGAAAGAAAAATATAAAAAACGAAAATTCAAGGAAAGCTTATAAGAAATGTTCGGTGTATTAAATGTAGGTTAGCATTGTTTATGAATTGACTGCAGGGACACAGAGGACCAGGTAGTGGTGGGGCACACAGGACTCATGCAAATTGCGACTATAAATTTTATATCCTCACTGTTGATAAAATATTTTTATTTATTTAAATATTGTTTATTTTAGATGGTGCACATGCAGCATGATGCATGTGCTTCAGTAGACGAGGAAGACGAATATATAATTTGTTTGAATTGTTCTTAAACATTGTATAAAGTTCTTTAATTTTTTTCTTTACTTCTTTTTTTAATAACAAAATACGTTTAATAGTAAAAATTTATATTTTATATATGAATTACATACGCAGGACACAGAGTCCAAAATTTTTTTTCCAAATTTGCCATTATATACTCGAATTAAAAATAATAATGTATTCTAGCAAAGCGTTCATCAAATGTAGATAGTTTTTGCAATATGTATACCAAATTTCAATTCAGAGGACGGATTATTTATAATTATATCACCGAAAAAACGTTAAGCGATCCTCTGTGTGAAAATTCGACTTTCGATGCCTTCATAGCGGGTTGAAGTACAAAACAACTGAAGAGAAGGCATCGAAAGTCGAATTTTCAATTGATGTTATGAAAAATAGTATACGTGGCATGGGAAGGGGCGATAATTTTACGAGTGAAATTGTCGCCTTTTGCCTATTGTCACATATACTATTTCATGTCACTGAAGTTATGAAAGAGATTTAAGGGGTTATATACACTTATTATTGGAAAAAAGTATACATATAAGTCCTCAAATTTTACGTAAACTGTGAAAAACAAGTATTCGATACTTTAAACGCGATTATCTCGGAATGTGAATTTACAAAAAGGGCCGTTACGGTGTCTACAATTTCTCAAAAACCATGTCACCTATCATTCTAATTTTTTTCAAGCTACTTTATAACTCATTTTTTCATCTCATACTTCAACGAAGAAATTTCCATTTGAAAGAAAAAAAAATTTTTTGTACTGAAAAAACTGAATTTTCAGACTCCTAAAAATCAATTTTTTTAGAAAATTCATCACCTGTTCTTAAACTAGTACTATTATGGCAAAATCCAAAAGCAATATACAAAGTTACTCTCCCCCAGCGTTTATAGTTCAGTGAAATTTGAAATTGTATTTAAAATATCATATAATAGTTAATGATTTCCCTTTACAATGATTTCCTTTTACAATATATGATTTCCAATTACAATGATTTCCCTAGTTTCGTGATATTTTAAAATGAAAACTTTGGGGGAGAGTAGACCTGGACATTACTTGAGAGAGAGAGCAGTAGAAGAGGAGATAGATCTGTTATCTGTGCAGTGGAGGGGACTTTCACTCCCATGAGGAGATTATTAAAAAGAGTCACTACTTGGAATAATTGCCTTACCTTTCCCAGGTCAGGAGAGAAAAGTATATACTTGTCAAGGGTTTTTCGGGTCGTTAATTTTGTATTTTGACACTGTTATTATATTAGTATTAGAAACAAATGTGCATATTAACTTAAAATTTGATTTTGAATTTATATTCTACTCACTAGAACTGAATGTGGAAAGTATGCGGCTTACTGTGAGAGAGCTTTGGAAAGGACTTTACAAAATGGTGGAAGAGAAGTAAAGCCGTCTAGAATGGAAGTTTTATCTATCTTACTGAAGAATCCTTACCATCATTCTTTGCCACATGCAATTCCCGTTCATTTTTTAAATGGCACTTACCAGGTTGTAAGTTTCGACGGTAGTACTACCATAGAAGAATTTCTCACAACTCTTAATCAGGAAATCGGCTGTAGAGATGTGCATCACTCTGGTTTTACACTATTCAGTGATGACCCTATTGAAAAGGATCTCGAACACTTTATTGATCTCCAAGCTAAGGTAATTTTTTTTTTCTTTTCTTCTATTAATCATATTATAAAAACATATAATATAAACATAAAACATATGAGTGCCTGAGAGTAAAATGAGACAAGTCCCATGTTATAAGATCGGACTTGTCTCACTTTTACTCTCAGGCACTCATATTATATGTTTTCAGATGTCGATTTTCCTTTTCCGGGAAAAACTTTAAACTGGTACTATTTCGCATCCTAATTTTCTCAAAGTTCAGCTTTGAAAATTTTCCAATGAAATCTATATCAAGTGATATCAGTGGATTTAAAAATATTTCATGAGATTTAAAAATATTTTGATAGAAAGATTCTTAAGATTTCTAGAGATTTTCAATAATTGAAGGCATTTCTAGAATGTTTGAAAGATGTCAATACATTTTAGGGATTTTTTAGGATCTTAGGAATGATTTCCTGAGACTTAAGATTCCTAAGCTACCTAAAATAGAAAAGATTTCCAGGAATTTTAAGGGATATTAAATATTTTCTAGGCATTTGATGTCAGAAGATTTCTAGAGATTTTGAGGATTTCGAATTTTTCTAGGAATTTTTTTGAATTTAAAACTTTTTTAGGGAATTTTTTGTATTTTATAAAATATAATTTTATAGATTTAGGGATTTAGAAATATTTTTAAAATATCTATGGATTTTTAGAGATGTTAAATGATTTCTAGAACTTTCAAAACTTTCTATAGAATTCGGAGAAAAAAATTAGCAAGGGATTTTTACGACCCTGGAGATTTTCTATACTTGTCTTGAATGTAAAGTTTTTTTGTGAATTTTTGAGAGATTTCGAAAGATTTCTAGGGATTGTGAAGAATGATATATGCTTTCTAGAGAATTTTTTAGGGATATAAAATTATTTCTAAGGATAGTACGCTTAAAGTATGCTGAAAAATCTTCAATTTATCTTGAGATTTTTATATTTCTTTTATCGGTTTTATAATCTTTTTCAAAATTCTTGAATTAATTTAGTATTTCGCTGAATGAAGCGTTAAAAAATCGATGAGAAATAGTACTACTTATCAATTATTAACGAAGAGTAAAACTTGAATGTTAACAGAATTTTTGTTAAATCTTATATTATTGTCTATTTTCAGCTGTGTGATATAATTTCCAAATGGGAAACTGCATTAAGAGAAAAGGGATCTGGAAAATTTGAAAATACAAGAGTCATTCAATTGACATACAAATCAAGGTGCTATTGGCGTCATGCAGCAAAAATGGAAACAGATCGAGAGAGACTTTTATTATGTTATCAAATAAATCAACAAGTAGTGCAAGGAAAATTTCCCTTAAATCGTGAATTAGCGTTCGAACTGGCTGCATTAATGGCTCAGGTATTCAAATAAATTATACGATTTTGCGTCATAATAATTATCTTTCATTTAATAACAAACATTAATATTGTCTGTAGATAGACTTCGGTGAATTTAATGTTGAGAAGGCGCGGGGAAGCGGACAAGGAAGTGGAAGTCATATGGTTCTGCAAGCACTTGATAAGTTTTATCCGCTTAGGTATCGGTCCAATATAACAAGTGATCAACTCCGGTTAGTAGTCCTCAAAAATGTTAAGTAAGGCTATACAACAAATACTAAAACTTATTATCAAGTCCAAATAGATTATATACAAGAGAACACAATAGAATTACAAATAATTTAAGAGAATTTTTAAAAAAATTGTGTCAATTTAATTAAATTAAATTTTTTTTTAGAAATTTTATGAATTTAAAAAGAATTTAAAATAGTATATTGAGCAAAACAAGTGCGGTTATCAGTGACCCCGCTCGAATTGCACATATTTTTTTTTAAATGTGTAACAAGATTTGGAGAGGGCGTGGATTTCGGGAGGCAAAGCTCTTCGCAGAGAAGGAAAGATTAATAAAGAAGTAAGAAACTTAGAAATATATTCTCCTAAATGAGAAAATATTTCTAAGTCAATGACAGGTGAGGCTAGAATGCCCAGACGACGAAATAAAAGAATCATAGATGCTCGCCAAAACGATTTATGATTATAAAAGTATCTATAATCACGAATACATTTTAACGACATAATGACCATATTTTGTTATTTTTATATTGTATTTTGCTATTTTTTGCTTTTCAATAACGTTTCTGGTCAATAAAATGATAATTACATGTCCGCCCTGTAAAAAACGTCTCATTGAAAAATATTAAATTTGTAATGTGATTCAATTCAATTCTGTTTTTCGCTTTCAAAAGTATTCAAAACAATACGAACTCTTGATTTAAAAAGTTTTCATTTCGTGAAAAACTTTTCTCTCATTCGGTCGCATTAGAAAGCATTAAAACGAATTGTGAAGATTGCATTAAAAATCATTGCGAGCAAAAATGTTTATCCTTCGTATTCAAGCGCATTCAAGAATTAAATTTTATATAAGAAGTATCGCATTTAAACGTTTTCTGCCAACCTCCTATGTGAAATTGACACATAACAGAATTCACGTAACAAATCGGGAATGCGAAACAATACTTTTGAATTTTTCGTTTTTTACAGAGCGATAAGAAAAAATTTCTAAATAAAATTTGTTGGACTGGTGAATGATTTATGAGATAATATATTGATACAAATGACGCTTTATGAGAATACAATAACTTGACGATGAACATTTCAGCCATCAATTGAGTTGATGGAACGTGTCTAAGCTGATCTAACCCTGTTGCAATGCCTCTCTCACGAAGTTATGTTGGACATCTATATGTTTGCGTTGAAAATAGGGATAACTGTCTATTTTCCCAATTCGATTTCTTTCAGGAACCTTTGTAGATAGGCTGCTTCCTTTGCAGCTTCAATCAGTCCTATATATTTAGCTTCTGTGTTCGACAACAAAACAGCACGTCAGCATCGACAAATCTCTAAAGTACCCTTGAAGACTTTTTGTATTTTAATCATAGTCCCGAAGTCCCACGAATGTATCGCAGAATTCTTTTACCCGCAATCGAGTATTTCTTTCCATATGTATTATTGAACTGGCTCAGATAATTCACAGCATAACTGATATCTGATCTTGTAGCCACGGTCAGGTATCAGTTACATAGGACTTTCTATGAGTTCTCTTACAGGATAACTGTCTTCTTTTGATGGTTCATCCAGTTTCATTAAGGGATTAGTACCAGAGAACATTTTTGAAAAATTGATTTTCTAAAAAGTGCAAATTATTACAATAAATATATGTAGAATTGTTGGGTTAATCTTTATTTTGGTGTTAAATATCGAGAACGTAAGCATCTCGAATGCGCCAAACGTGCATTTGGGGCGCGTTTTAAGCAAATGACCTTGAAAATTTAACTCAAGGTCAAAATTGATGGTAGAGTTAAATGGCCCTCTCGATCTTGGTCAACTTTTATCTAAACCATTTTTTCGTAAATAAAGTATTTTAGAAGATAATTCTAGATTAAAATGGATCACCCTGTATTTTAGATCAAAAACTAAACGCGTTTTTCTCGAAACAACGTTTTTCGACATGGCGTGTACGATTCAGAACAAACTATTCGACCGATCGGGCTGAAATTTGGAGATGTTATTCTACACATATTTTGTTATGGCATGAACCAAAATCATAATTATTCATTAATATTTAACCCTTTTTAAAAATAATTTAAGGTTAAAAAAAGATGAAAAATGTTCACGTCGGACATTTTTTATTTATTTTTTTTCGGATTTCAATTATTTTGGTTCACGCGATAGCGACATATTTGTATAGAATAACATATTCAAATTTTAGCCCGTTCGGTCCAATAGTTTTTTCTGAATCATGCACGCCAGTTTTTAAAATGGGTAACTTCCGGCAGCCATACCAGCCAGATTTATTATTAAAAAAAAATTTTTGTAATAGTATTTTATATCTATAATCATGTGTGAAAAGTTAGGATCTTTAATATAAATTTTAATTTGATAAAAAAAAATTCTTTAAAAAATGGTGAAAACTTTGGTACTGACCCCTTAATTTTGTTCCTGGATTTAAAGGTGTGATTGCTGGTTTCGAGTTTTCTATCCCACATTTTTTGAAAACTTTCTTAATGTATGTAGTTTGCGGAAGTTCTAAGGAATCTCTTCCTTTATGAAATTCCATTCCCAAGCAGTACTTTAACTTTCCCAAATCTTTCTATTTAAACCGCTTTCCAAACTTTTGCTTAAAGTTTGTCAGCCACACTTAGAGAATCTTGGGATAGCAGTGCGACCAACACGTATAGATGCAACACCAAATATACGAACGACCGATCTACCACGAATTGGAATAGCTTCCTTCCCAGTTTGGGCGAGCTAGCGTCCCAAATTGAGTGGGCAGCAGCACCAACGTGTTGGTATAGATATTGAGGCACCTAGATGTCCAAAACTGAGACTGTCGTAACCTCAAAACCAAAGTGGCGCTGCGCTACGCAATGTAGTCAAATTGCAATCCTAAGATTCTCTCAGTGCAGTTGAAACAGTTAGAAAATAACAACATATCATCGACATAAATAACAATGATCATTATTTTAGTTCCAGTTTATATAGATACAAGCATTAGCATTTAATGGTTTTAATCCATGGATTCGTATCTTCTATTCAAATTACACATACCACTACCTGCCAGCCTGTTTCAACTTGGTTGTCTTTATGAATCTTTTCTAGAGTTTCTCATGTGGTTCCTCTAGAATTTCCTTCTCTGTTCTTCAAGTCTTCCTTCAAGATTATTTCAGGTAACATTTCTTCAAACAGCTCCGGAAACTCCATGTATATCTTCTCTCGTATGTCACCGTTTAGAAAGGCAGCCGTTAAATCAAGTTGATGAATAGCTAAATCATGTTAAACAATTAGAGTCAACAACAGCCTAATAGATCCAAGGCGAATTACGGGAGCGAAAGTTTCTTTAGAATAAACTCGTGGACGTTGCGAATAACCTTTTGCAACTACTCGAGCCTTCCTTCTCTCCATAATTCCTTTTACATTACATTTGTTGCGAAGTACCAGTTTACTACCAATTACACTTGCGTTTTCACGACGATTTGAGTCTTGGTCAGGAGTTGGAATTCTTAAAAAATTTCAAGTTTCCAGTTTTCGCTTTCGTTGCCACTTAATGCTTCCTTTGATGATATTTATGCATGATAGATAAATTCCAGGTATTCTTCAGATGCGAATCTGACTTGTGTGGTTATGAATCTTTTCTTCGGCCTCTCAGATTTTCCAGTTTTTATGATTTCTTGTCTTCCAGTTAATCTTCTTTCAATTTGTTCTCCACCATACTCAAATCCATGAAAATCTCCTTCGCTATGAGAATCGTCTTATTCATGCTGAATTTCATTTAAAATTCCGCTTTCGGAATTGTGGGATGCGACATTTGATACGACCCAGTTTTTGTTTTCAGAGCCTTTGGTGAAGTGACTTTTCTCCAATTCATCTTCAGAGATGAAATCTTCAAATTTTTACTTAGATAAAAAGTCATCGATGAACTTCATATCCCTTGTTATTTTCATCTTTTTTTCATCGATCAACCAAGCTATGAAACCTTTACACTGATCAGTGTATCCCAAAAATATACACGCGCTCGGCACTGGAATTTATAATTTCTAAGTGTTCAACGAAAATTCTTTTGATCCAAAAACTTTCAGGTAGTGTTGCAAGATCGAATAAAAAACATCGATGTTTAACATCGATGTAGCAATGTTCCTGATATATCGGAACATATTTAAGAAATATTGATGCATCGAAAAAAACCATCTAGGATTTAAAAATAACATTCTTTTAATGTTAAGTATTTAATATTTAAAATAAATACAAAATAATATATAAAAATATAATTAATATACAGTGCCCTGTGCATAATGCCTTCCTTCATAAACATGTCAATCCAACCCTGGTTTCCATAAGATTCTAATGGAAAGCAAGGTTGGGTTGACATATTTACAAAAGAAGGCATTAATAGATGGCACTGTACAGTGTTCATCATGTATGCCTTAACATTTATCACTAGGATTTTGCATTGAATGCGTGCAAAAATCTAGTGACAAATTTTAAAGCATACATAACGAACACTGTACATATTAAATTATAAATATAATATATTAGTATTTGATTCTCAACGAATCTAAATTAATACATTTTCCAAACAGGAAATGAAATAATATAAAAGAAAAAATATTTTTGAAAATGAATATCTAATTTAAAAATTTTTTCACCATCGGAAAGGAAATATGGATGTTTGAATCCATGAATTGAAAGTAAAATATCGACCATGGCAAGAAAATCATCGATAGTTCCGATAGTTTCGCATCCATTTTGCAACACTACTTTCAGATAAGATATATTTGATACTACTGCAGTTCATTTTTCAAAAGATGTTGCTCCATTCAGACTTCTGGAAGGACATCTGTTCCTCAAATGATTGGCAGTAGAAACAGCTTCAGCCCAGAACGATGTTGACAGGTTCGAACTGATTAACAGACATCTAGCGATTTCCATCAGTGTCTGATTGTTCCGTTCTGCCACACCGTTTTGTTCTGGAGTATGAGGTATCGTGAACCTTTAGACAATACAATTTTCGAGGTATTGATCTAAGTCACGATTTCTATAGTACTACCTACAATTTTCCAATTGCAAGCACTTCATTACAACTCTCGTCTGTTTTTCTACCATTCTTTGTAACTTTTGAAAGCTTCTTGTAGTTTACTTTTTGCTTTTAAAAATTTTACCGTGCACTAACCTGTTGCATCAATAAACGTCGCGAAATATTTTGCCCTATTTAGAAATTCCTCACGCATCGGTCCACATAAGTCAGTGTGTATTAATTCAAGCATTTTCATTTTCACTTGACATATTTTGCATTAAAATGTCTTAGATCTTCGTGTTATAATTCTAATTTATTTGGGTAATTACTCTTGAACACGACACTCGCCGCTTCTGGAGTTTCCTGTAAGTAATATAGCCCGTGATTCTATTTGCGTACCATTTTTCAATTCCATTTTCATCGTGAATCACAGCCGAACTTTTTTTGAAAAATACTTCATATCCAAAGTCACAGATTTTTCCCACTGACAACAGATGGGTTCTTAAATCAGGTTCGTATAGAGTGTTTTCTAAGTTAAGGGACTTCACTTAATTACAGTCAGTAATCGACAGTCTTACTGTCCTTTCAGATCCAATGGTAGTGGTTGCACTACTAGCTAAACTTAGCTTTTCACTTTCACACTTTTCACTGTGTACAAATTTATTCTCATCATTGCATACATGCAAGGTGCAACCGCTGTCAAGACATCATTTTATATCTGGTGGTGTTTCTTTCGTTTTAAATACAGAGTCTTGGCTCATAGTTATAAGAAACCCTATTTCTGCTATGTTGGCCTATGATTTGTTTATTTTCATGTCACAATCTACAGATTTATGTCCGATCTGTTTACACTTGTGTCACTTAAACGGAAAATACTTTTCCATATCCTTTCCACTATTCCCAAGTCTCTTTACCTTCCACGAATATTTCTTATAGTAACTGCTAGGAGCACCACTTGTCAACATTGCTTCTGAGTTTTCTTGCTGCTTCGAATTTCTGACGTCACTTTTTTCTATGATATTTATTTTCAGATCTTTTGTATTTGGTTGTCTGATCACGTGTCTCCATTGCAAATCTAATGTTCTCGAAGCTGTACGGGAGACTATACAACACCATTATTGTTAATTGGTCTTGGTTGATGATCACTTCCATCTTCTACAGTTTATCGATGACATCAAAAAATTCTCGATTATGATCCCGAACATCGCCCCCTCCTTCCATGTTGTGCAATGTTAATTTGTTGAAAAGGGCTGCTTTTCAAGCACGGCCTTTTTGATTAATGAATGGTGTGCAGTTTTGGAATTTGCAGTCTCACATTCCTTGATTTGCTGTAATACAGATGGTTGGATACCTATTAATAGTACCAAGTGTGAATGTGCTTTCCTGTTTGCGATGAATAATTTTGCTTCTTGACATGTTGTTTCGCGTTATAAAAATGTCGAAATGCGACGCATGCATATCGTCGTGGAACCCGCGTTGGGAACACTGGTACAAACGTCCCTAACTTTTATACGTTTCCAATTCTCCTGTATTAGCAGCCGACCAACCAAAATGAACGCTAAAATGAATGAGGAGTGTATTTTAAAAGTTATAGTTGAAAATTGAATTTTTCACAATAGTAAATAACCATAACTTCCTTACTTTGTATAATAATAATACATCATTTTATTTATTTACTTTTATAATAAAAATAAATAATTGAAATTATTTTAAGGAAATTCCAAGGAATTGTAAAAAAAGAATTGGAAATAATTTCAAATGATTGAGGTTTTTTATATTAAAAAAGAAATTTTGTAATTCTTCGCTACTAGAAACTGTGCTAAAACTCAAAAACTCTACTCATTCGGACTTGGAATTTTAAAACTTTTGCGCACCTCTCGTTTTACGTATTTTTAGTTCTAGATCATCGAAGAACTAAAGTTTCCTTTTTTTGATTTTCAGAGAGTTGCAGGAAAAGTTACAAGAAAAATGGATCTCTCTTAGAGGACGTAGCATTTTGGATTGCGTTCGAATATACCTAACGTGTACAAGAAAATGGCCTTTTTTTGGTGCAACTTTATATCAAGCGAAGGTAAGATGATGAAAATATGTACACAGTGATAAAAATTTTTTGGTTACTGGACAAAATATTTAAATTTACAACTTAAAAAGGACAAATTTCAATGTAATAGTTTATGTCTAAACCAAAAAAATTAATAAATTAACAAAGTAAATAAATTTTCATTGGAATAGTTTACTTTTCAAGCAAAAAAGGAGATTTTTATCTAAATATTATATTTTCAACAGAATAGTTTAATTTTCAACCAAAAAAAGTGAATTTTCAATGAAATATTGTAATTTTAAACAAAAAGAAAAATGTTTTTGAACAAAATAGTTGAACTTTTAAGCAAAAATAATTAATTTTTCTTGTGCGATCTTATAGATTCAGCTTGCATTTAAGGGATTAGTACCAAAATTTTCACCTTTTTTTTTAAGAATTTTTTTATCAAATTAAAATTTATATTACAGATTCTAACTTTTCACACATGATTATAGATATAAAACACTATTCCAAATTTTTTAATTTTTTTTTTATTAATAAATCTGGCTGATATCGCTGTCGGAAATTACCCATTTTAAAAACTGGCGTGCATGATTCAGAAAAAACTATTGGACCGATCGGGCTGAAATTTGGATATGTTATTCTACACATATGTCGCTATCGCAAGTCAGGGACATTTCGACACACGTATCTAACCAGGCTAGTACAAATATCCAGGAATGAACTAGCAATTCGTAAGCGGGTAAACCTACAGTGAAAGTGATAATTGACTAAAAAAGTATTGTCTGACTTTCACAAAGAACAAATTAAGATGGCGGTGTAGAATAAGTTTAAATTCAAATAAGAATATTTTAAATGAAAGAATACAATGCATTAATAAAGGCAGACATTTTAAAGTCATTTTAGGTAATGTTTAGATTTTTTCAACGGAAATGGATATTATTTATTTAAAATGATCAAATTTTTATAAAAACCAACTAAACTCACCTATTTGAGGTTTTGTTTGTGTTTTCTCAACGGAAATAGATATTTTTACGTAAAAATCATCCTATTTTTATCAGAAACAACTAAACTCACCTATTTGATGTTATATTTGCGTTTTCTCAACGGAAATGGATATTTTTATGTAAAAATCATCCCATTTTTATCAGAAACAACTAACCTCACCTATTTGAGATTCTGCTTGTGTTTTCTGAACGGAAATGGATATTTTTATGTAAAAATCATCTCATTTTTATCAGAAACAACTATACTCACTTATTTGAGGTTATGTTTGTGTTTTTTCAACGGAAATGGATATTTTTACGTATTCTACACATATGTCGCTATGGCGTGAACTAAAATAATTTAAATCCGAAGAATAAGAAATACAAAATGGCCGACTTGAAAATTTTTCACTTTTTTTTAACCGTAATTTGTTTAAAACAAGGATTAAATATTAATCAATAATTATGATTTTGGTTCATGCCATAAAGACATATGTGTAGAATAACATATCCAAATTTCAGCCCGGTCGGTCAAATAGTTTTTTCTAAATCTAAAATACAGGGTGATCCATTTTAATCTATAATTATCTTCTAAAATACATTATTTACGAAAAATGGTTTAGACAAAAGTTTACCAGAATCGAGAGGGCCATTTAACTCTACCATCAATTTTGACTTTGAGTTCAAATTTCAAGGTCATTTGCTTCAAACGCGCGCCAAATGCACGTTCAGCGCGTTCGAGATGCTTACGTTATTTTGCGTTTTTCGAACTGTTCTCGATATGTATAATCAAAATAACCATTAACCCGACAATTCTACATATATTTATTATAAGAATTTGCACTTTTTAGAAAATAAATCTTTCAAAAATGTTCTTTGGTACTAACCCCTTAAATGAAAAACGAGGAAAAAAGAATAAAGTGGGAGTTTTATTGAAAATAGGGGAGGAAAAAAAATTCTTAGAAAAAGAAGAATATGGGAGAAACTGTGAAACCTTCAATACAATTGAAAAAGTAGTTCTTTAGTAAGTTGAAAAAATAAGTAAAATGTCTGGGACTTATATTTCACAATTTTTTGTCAGTCAGCCTACTAATATTAATATTAACGTTAATGTAGTGTAGTATTAACGTTACGAAATTTATTTTTGCAGTTAAAACAAAATGAACCAGTTACAGTATGGATAGCTGTATCTGAAGACAGTGTAACATTACTAGAATTGCAATCAATGTCTGTTATGTGCCGCTACAATTATACGAATATAATAACTTTTGGAGGATGTTTAGATGATTTCATGTTGGTAGCGTGTCCAGATGAAGGTGCAGCAGAACAAAAACTTTTATTTGCTCTTAGTAAACCTAAGGTAAATTCACAAATTTTTCATGAGAAAAATTAATGACAACTCATATTATGTGAATAATTTTCAGGATTTTGCCTAATTTTTAAATTATTTTTCACACAGATTTTAGAAATTACCCTATTGATTGCTGATTATATGAATGCCTTAGGACACACATTGCCTGGAACTCCACAAATGAATACATTAACTAGAAATGGCTCACACAGATCTATTAAATCTACAATAAAACTCGCAACGGGTAAGTCAAATATTTAAATTTTTTCTCATATTAATGTGTCATCTTTTAAAATCTTTTGAACGTTCTTATATTATCAATAATCTTTCAAATTACTGAAAAAAAACTTTTTAGATTCCTCAAAGTTCAAGAAGAAAATTTATTTTATCTTAAAATTCCACGATTTCCATTTAAGAAGGAACATGTCCATTACTTGAATTATATATAAAAATTGTTTTGAGCTATAGAACATTTTCATTTCACTTTATTTTTTGAAATTGTGTGTTTAAATTTAAAATAACAAATTTAACCTGGTGGATAGGGAAAACGGTCGTCTTAAGGAAGTCTTTTCAAGTTTCGATAAAGATGACCATTCACCTAACAAAAGTTCTTACATCTTATACATTGTTTTAAAATTTGATGAAACAATTATATTTAAAATTATATTAACAATATCCTTGAGTATAAAAATTATTAAAAGTTATATTAGCCTACCAAAAAACCACTCAGCATTTATTTTAGACTAATGAACACTTTTGTATCATTTCCTGGTGATTTTTCTCCCCCCTCTTGAAAATGTGTTGAATAAATACTTTTTTGTCAATCTAAATAAGCATTTTTCTATTTAAAAATATAAATTTTTACAATAATTGTAAAAAATTATAAATTATTATAAAAAATTATTATTAATGCATAAATCACAACTTGGAAACTGAAAACTTTAAAAAATTATACAATAATTGTATAATTTTTTAAAGTTGAAAGATGTATACATTAATAATAAGTAAATGAATAGAAAAACTTTGAATTCCTATTCGTATATCATTCAAACATTCGATTTTTTAAAATCTTAACAGAATGAGTATGTGGTGGCTCTGTTCCTGTTAAGATCTATAATCTGTAATGTATCTATCTATCTATGTATGTATCTCTCTATCTGTCTAAAAACTATAAGTTGGCGCTGATATAAAAATGAATTTACCAAATTAAAAAATTTTTAAAAGAATTTTTATGAAAGTTATGGAGGTATGAAAAAAAATAGAAACACTTTTTCTTTAAAACGGCCAAACCGATTTTCATGAAAAGTACACTTTGTGGGTGAATGGTTACCTCGAGCACGAAAAACTGCTGAAAGCGAGCAGTTGCCTCACTGGTGGGTGAATGGTTCACCCACGAAGGTGAACTGCTCTCCCATTTGATGAGTAAGCAGCCCGACGCATGCGTCGGTTAGCATAAGCACGAATTGGGGCACCAGTTACCCCTACATTTTTTCCGTGCATGTATGATCTGTAGAAAATAAAATCTGTAGACCAGCAAAAATTTTATGAAGATATTAAAATAAAATTCTGACCAATATTTAAAGATTTGTTTTGATAAGTCTTTCAATATATGTATAATGCATTTAAAATGTGTTGTTTTAGGTTCAAGCTGTCTTCCAACTCAACCAGACATTCTAAAGTCAACTCCAGATCAACAAAGACCCTAATAAAGTATTTATGGTATTTTGAGAATATCTTGAAAGTTCCGTATATTATGAATTTGAATTCAAATTGAAGATGGGACTGGAACAAAATAAACCGAAATTGGACGTGAATTACTGTTAAATGTGAAATATTTAAAAATATTTCTTACTTTTGTGTATTTTACTTGGTTTATAGTACATGACACTTTAAGACTTCATTATTGACTTTTTTTATTTTCCACGTTTTATCTAGAAAATTAAAACTTGGAATTTTCTTAAAGACTTGACTTGGTGGCAATTTTCAAGCACAAATTTTTGTTTAGTGTGTAAAAATGTATGGAAAACGCCTAGTCAATCTTAAACAATCTTAAATAACAAAAGGAAAACAAATTTTAAGAAGGCTAGTTTTTCGTAATGAAATTTATTTGTAGAAAAGGTGATCAAAAAGCTTTTTATTTTAGTCATATATAGTGACGAATTTTTTTGTGACATTCAATGTTTCACATCTGTTAAAAGATAATAATTTTTTTTACTGTCAATAATTTTGAAACACTATTTTTTCATACATTAATTAAACTTTTTTGAATTGTAAACTAATATAGGCCTAAAAATTTCATAAAAATATTTTACTGAAATTTGTACGAAAAATTGTGAATGTACGAAAAATTCGTCACTACTTATGCGTCAACCCATTATCCAAGAGCAAAGAAAAATATTAAAGATATTTATAAAATTATATAGAACACTGCCGATTGATTATAGACTTTGAATGTTAAATCGCCACGTTTTTAAGAGTAAATCTTTAGTTGTTTTGCTATTGCTTGTATACAATGCAGAAAGCAGATAATATTTAACTTAAATGTAAGAAACGTTAGTGAATTAAATCCATTGTATATATTTACCGCAGCAATTAAATGTCTTTGATAGTAAATTTGCATACAATTTGAAATCCCGTTAACCTACTGATAAGTATACTACGTGGGGTTAGTCGAAAAAAGTAACAATTGATTTCTAAAAGCAAAAAATTGTTAGTTCTTGATGAGCTGAATATAAGTTAATTTTTGTTAAATTAATTAATAGTAGATTGTGCAACGAGTGGACGAAGTTAGCGATTTCAACGAGTGTGAAGTTTGCCGTGCTCGCTGTGCTCGTGTGGCAATCACACAAGTGGAATCGCCATCGCCCACACGTTACACGTACAACTTTGTCCAACATAACCGAGAGTGACATGCGGCTTAGGTCATCGTGGATGTTACGAACCAATAATTCCCTAAATGAAAAGAGTGTCAAAATGAAACTAGGAAAGTCAGGCTGGTCGGAGAGTTACAGAAAAGAAAAAAAATAGTAATTCTATTTTTTTAAATTATTTTTGCGGGATATGAATTTTCCAATCCTCATCCGAGGATGAATTCTGTCATCTGATCACTTGATTTTTGGTAATATAAATCGTTTACGTATTCGCTTATATGTTTTTTTTACCCCTTTGTGTCTTATTTTACTTTCATGATTTTCTATTATAATTTGTTCGCGATCAAATGGGAGTACACGTAAGCTTCTTTTAGCCAATAAACACTCTAAACAATTTTTCACGTGAAATCTCATATATATCTTCATTTTCGGAAAATAAAAGTACTCACTAATTCTTATTACAGTTTTTTCTACTCGGAAATGATTTGATAAATCATAATACTGAATTACTATTGATTTTCGTATTTGTCTAGGTACCGCATACAATTCTCGACTTTCTTTTCCTTCGCCTTCCCTTTTAAACAATAAACCTTCTGTTAATACAACATCTCAAACTTGACCTTTTTCGACCTTTTTCGTTCTTTTTCCTTTTTCTCTAAAATCTTAATGATCTTAAGGTAGTTGTGCCGAAATCGAACCTTTCTTAGGAATTGTCTAAAATTTTCAAAATATGTAGAACATATTGTTATCTAACTATGCTCCAATTTTTAGCTTAATCGTATGTTTCTAAAGGCAAATATTTTTAATTATGTTCAGTACTTTTTGCATGGGTCTCCTATAGCTAACATGGGCAATCGCCACATTATGAAGTCTAGTATGAAAACGAATCTTACCATTGTGCTAAAAAACTACAGATGTATAGTAAAATATCGTGTGGATTTTATAAAAAAGAATAAAAATTATTATGCGTTTAGTATAAAAGATATAATATTGAAAAGAATAATATTTCTGTTCTCGTGAGACACATGGCGGGGATAGGCAGTGACGATGTGGCAACACTGAGATGACATTTCGACGATTTTGACAATACTATTTTGAGGCAGTGTTGCCAATATCGTTGCCATACGAACTGTGAATCTGAATGTATGTATACGTATATAGGATGCTTCTAATGGATTATACAATCCCAGTCAAAATTTTTGACCAATGGTTAGGAGAGAACATGCGATATCTTACATCTATCTGAGCGTAAACTTTTGATTGTTTTTGCCGCGAAGCAACTACCTTAACAATGTCATTGTCGGTTCTTTGGTGCATACACGGAAAAAAATTTGGTACAGTTGCTCCACTATCTTTAGTGCTGCTGCTGCACCACAATAAAGGACGACTGTTGCGCTATTGTAGGATAGCAACTGTACGTTTTGTGGAGTAGTTACTGTCTGTTGGCAGAGAGAGCGTTGCGCTCCTTCGATAAACGCAACTGCTATCCCTCAAGGTGCAGTAACTGCCCTGCAAGCGGACAGTTGCTGCACATATACAGAGAGCAACAGCTATCCCACGTTACAGGGGCAGTAAATGTACCAAATTTTTTTCCGTGTAGGAATTTCGTCTTCTCGAGTTGTGATTCACATAATCGATTTAACCTCAGTTGTACTAAGAGTTTCTCTCGACAAGGCATCAACGTGTGCCATTTTCTCCCCTTTCCTATGTTGTATCAAACAATCATATTGTGATAATTGATTTATCCAACGAGAAATTTTTGAGTTCTGAGTTTTCCAAGCATTGGCATTTACCAAGAAACGACAATCTGTTATAATAGTAAACGGAATTCCTATTAAAAGCGATCTCTATCTTTCTAGTGCCCACACAATAGCCATTAATTCAAGTCTACTCGAATGATATTTTTCTTCAACTTCGCTTGTCCTTCCGCTCACCGCGTAAACCATATATAACGGACTACCTTCTTCATCTACCTGAAATAAAATTGCTCCCACATCCTTTGATGAAGCATCTGTGTGAAGCTCTGTCTTATAAGCTTTGGGATTATATACCTTCAAAACTGGTTTATTTACTAACCTCTTATTCAAAGTTTTAATAGCTTCTTCGCACTCTTTTCCCCATTCATAGCTAATTGAATCTTCTAATAAGTTAGTTATTGGTACAGCTATATTCGAAAACTTAGGAATAAATCGTCTAAAGAAACTGGCTAACCCCATAAATCGTCGAACATCATGTTTCGTTTCAGGGCTCGGAAATTCTTCAATTGCTTTAATTTTTTTTCTCCCGGTTGAATTGCTCCTTCGCCAATTTCGTATCCAAGATACTCTACTTTTCTCATTCCAAATTTACATTTTTCTAGGTTTAAAGTTAAAAACGCATCCTTAAAGCCAAAACAAATTTTACATTTTCCATTAACTGTTCCCATGATTTAGCAAAAATTCATGTATCATCAAAAAAAGTGAACGCAATCCCTTTTCTTCTCGCCATACCCAAAACTCGATAGCTTATAAAGAAAATCGAACTAATGCAATAATGACGTACACGATTAAACTATTTCCACGTATTACAATATATTTATTAGATAGGAATTTGTTTCCTTAATATTACGTCCCTACAATGACAGGAATGCAGGCATTAACAACTTTAATGACAGTCTCAACTTTATACAATGCAGAAAGCAGTTTAATAAATAATAAATATTCGTAATTGATACGATAAATAAGTCCGCAGAAATTCCGCCGAGTGAGAAGCCCATTAGTCTCGAGGGCCATCGGCGCGGCGCTTTACTTCTTATTTAATTTTGTAACGGTATGACTATGCCGTCACGATAAGGCACTTGAGCGTAGATATTCAAGAATACACTTACCGGCACCAACAGGACTCTACCTCACGCAAATTAAAGGGAATCGAATATCGACCCATTCTGATACGGCTAATTAGCTCTAGGTGCGCATAATCAATCGTCTCACAGGCGACTTTCGTTCGAACGGATTTATAAGGCGAACGAATGCTCGCAACGATTGTCTAGCTCTAGCAGCCGACGAGACTACTTGTCCAAAGACCATACACTCAGGGAGTGGTGTTCAACGACTGTTTTTTTCTCATCTTCTCTCTGCGGTACCTGACTTCGGATCTTCGTGGAGCTGATCATCGCTGTATCTTAGTAGTATGTTCTAGGAGCTTTATTCGCGATATTTATCTAAGTCTCTGTGCACGCTGTACCAGGCTGCGGGGCCTTAGTCGTTTTAGGCTCATTGATAGTAACGATAGCACGAGGTCTCTGTGCATCGCATTGTTCCTGAAAATTACGCCAATAAATCTCGATATTTAGACGCCAAATTACGTAGGTCTCAAATCGTTCGTTTATTCTGATCGCCAAATTATTGGGGTCGTGCAAATCGTTCTTCTTAACTCTAGTCCACGTACTCTTTCGGATTGAGTTGAAATTTCTAGTAAAGCTGTGGATCTTTCATGTAAAGGGAATTAAAATCTGTAATTATCTGAATAAAGATTTTTTCTTGTTAAAATAAAGATCTTTTCCAAACGTTGGTGTTATGTACGCTGAGATTAGGAGCGTGAGAGAATTTTTATCTGAGTAGAGCCTATGCGCGAAATTACTGAACAATCCGACTATCTGAATTATTGAGATTTAATTTAAAGATTCTAAGATGAATCGCTTTCATTGAACTTGTCAAATCACGATTGTTAACGCTTTTGTTGTTTTTATTACCGAAGTACTGTTCTTGATCCATATGCGATGAATCACTATTTGAATTATATCGAGTCATGTACAATAAACAATATTTAGTTTATATCGAGTCTTCCGCGTACGTACAAGAGCAGTATCGTCAAGAGGGCATAAGAGTTTCTTTTTCTTTCAAGTCTTAAATAGGAGACATAGATTAATAATATATTAATAAAATTAACTCAGAATCGTTACATTCACGCCAAACTAGGAGGCACGAGGGTCGCAGGTATTGCAACAAATTCTTAGCAGAAATCGAATTGTTCAAGTATTTATTAAAATTATAAAAAATATAAAATGCCGAAAACGCGAAGTGGAAAAAACCAGACAAAGGATCTAATAGGAATAGAACAAGAAATGACTCCTTGTACGAGTTTGGAGGCTCAAGTAACAGAGATTCAAGGGGCGGCAAGAGGAGTAACCTCCCCCCAACAGATAATGGTGATTACGATTTGGCACTCCCTATTGAAACGACAAGCTTTGAGAGTTTGCGTTTCCCAATAGGGTCATCAACAAATAGTTAGCAAAAGGGTGAAAAACAATACAAAAAGGTCCTGGAAGACTTAGAATATTTAAAAAGAAAGCTGATGGACTACGAGTGTGAAATAAATCGGGTTGAAAGAAGATTGGATATACTCTTCGAAATGAGATAGAAGACGCAGAGAGGCGGACAAATAACTCTTCCAGAATGCAAGTGGATGTTACGAACTATTAATTCCCTAAATGAAAAGAATGTCAAAATGAAACAACTAGGAAAGTCAGGCTGGTCGGAGAGTTACAGAAAAGAAAAGCAGGTATAAATAAATAAATAATTTGTTTATTAAGAAATATATTTTGAAATCCCCGGTTCCTATTTATGTAGACAATAATTCTTTTGATAAAATCGGGTGGATTTGAATATAAATCTAATGAAAAGACAAGTAAATATAATTTGTACGATACTTATACTACCTTATACGTTTCCTTACTTTCTACCATTAGGGATAAAGCGGAGCTATATTCGATGATCCGTTTCTTCCCCAGTGGGCATTACTTATTTATTTGTTCGTTGCCTTGTATTTAATTGTCCATTGACAATTGAATACATATTCACTCGTCACGTTCTCCCATGCTTCACTTATACGTTCTTTTTTTAGACTAAAATGACTCAAATGGCTTTTAACCGAAGCGAGTGAGAGCAATTAAGCCTCAACACTCCTTCTTATGCATTTTAATAAAAATAATGAATCCTATTACCTGGAGTTTGAAATTCCCACTCGTTTTTAGATTCGAGTGTGAAGATCTATCCAGTGTGACTTAAAAAAATGTTTTTTTTTTTGTTGTATTTGAGCTCACCATTCTCGATGTAGAAATTAATTAATTTCTAGGAACCACTGTTAACAATGAATACTCGAGCTAGAAGCTAATTATCAGTCCTCTAGTGTTATTTATTCACAATTGATCTACCGCACTAATATACTTCTTTTCTATATTTTGGCTTATCGATGTGGGTATAGAAGTTAGTTAACTTCTAGGAATCACTATTGTTAATATTCACTCGAGCTAGAAACTAATTATCAGTCCTCTAGTGACATATCTTCGCAAGCAAATTTTCGCACTAGTAACTGAACTCAGTTTACATATGGACGCACTTTTCTTTTAATTGCCGTATCCAGTTGTCTAGGATACCAAAGAAATCCGTTTGATGAATTATTGATTAGCCAAATTTGGCTTAAAACAATTCATGAAATTGGTATTCTTTGTCTTCAAAGTTGAGTAGAATTTGGAGGTTTAACGTACTTCGTTCAATTCGACTCGACTTTCAGGTTCCTTCGGGATAACTTTTCCGGCAGTTATGGTTTTTTCGAATTGTCGTAGAAGCTTGACGTCTAGCTTCCGTTTTCACGAATACTTCCAAGCCACCCGACAGGAGAGCGCGGTTACGAAAAGAAAACTAAGAGACGGGCACTGACTTTTTGGTTTGATGATTTTTAAAAAGAAAAGAGACTTCCGAACTCGAAATGGAAGCTTGTCAGTATTATTCTGCCAAGAGCAACTAAGTTGTCTTGATTTTATAATGCTCAAAGTAGGTGTGCTATCGGTCGATTTGGTGGGAAATTTCTGAGGAGTCAAGAAATTTTGTTTGGCTGGTAGATATGAGGTGATTTGCAAGACCAAAAGAATTTTGGTACTTGCACTTTCGTTCATACAGCGCAATTTAATTGCTTTGCAGAAATGTGAATTTCTGTTGGTAATTAGATCGAGGGAAAGAAACCCATGATCGATAATTTGCTGAATTGTATTTGAAATTGATTCTTTTCGATGTGCAATTGAATCAAAGTTTCATGAACTTTTAATATTGAACATTTTGCAATGTTCCAATGGCATTCGATTTCCTAATTCTATTTTTCAACTCCATTTCATTTGAGTGTATATTAAATAGAATCCAATTTACCAGCTTGTTATTGCTTTAATATTATTTTGAAGAGAGAAAAATGCGGAAGGATGAATTTGATATAGGAAGGTCATGGGAGAAAGGCGGGGTATTAGATAATGCACCTCAGAGCAGTCAATACTTATTTAAATGCTATGCTTAATGTATATGTCCGTCTCTATTAGTTGAAGCTATATATTCAAGCTTCTTTCTCCTCATTCATTCCATATTATCAATATACTACTTCTAGTATTTATAATCCTAAATTATAAACATTTGTTAATTTTATATTGAGAAATTTAATTCATACTTCGAGGCTAACTTAGGTATTTATCGCCGAGGTATTGCGTTAGTAGCTCGGGTTACCGATGCCAGTGACCTCAGAAAATATTCTTCATATATTTATTTAATTTATTCGGATCACTTGCGAAAGTCAAAGAAATAATATTACTATTATTAAATTCCTTTATAAATTTTATAGAAAATAAAAATGAATATTTTCGTAGGGCTGGTACGTAACAGTGCAAGCATGTCAAAGACAATTTAACGCGAACCATGAATTTAACGCGACCATGAATTCTATCGCGTCTCCGTTCTACCCGCTAGACGTTCTCCGCTTCTATAATGTTTCATTCAGTTTCACGCAATTCTTAGAATCTCGGTCCGTCTCGATTCACTATTTACTGTACCGCGAGTTATACTCTTTTCACACTGTATATTATACTCTTTTATTCAGACGTTATTAGATAATCGTTCACATTAATTCCGTTATACTAATACTAATAATTTTGTAAATATTTATTTGAATAAACATATTTTTGTTATTTTGTTGTACAAAATTATCGGATCTGTTTTATTGCCTCTAAACCTAACCCTAGCTAGGCTGAAGCGTCCGTTGATGCAATAATTATCAACCCCCGAGAAACAGACCGTTACAAGCTTCGAAAGCAAATATATGTGAAATTCTCAATCGGGGAATTAACCTGTAAAGGGGTGCTACTGACAGTTCCACAACTCATTAAGTCCTGCGTTCTAGGTATGGATTTGTTCAAACCGCTGGGAAGTATCATCAACTTTAACAGTACATGCTGGAGAATATGCACAAAAGGTGCAACTATTTGACGAAGGCGATGTAAAGGTCAAGCCCACTGAACTGGGTCATATGGTGAGTTATCCGGATGCATTGGAGTTGGCGCATCTTTGAGATAAGATCAACCAACATCCAACAATCTTACAAACAGAAAGGGATCGATATAAAGATCTGCTCTGGAAATACAAAGAAATTTTCATAAAAAGACCGTGTAGGATAGATTGCTACTAGCATAAACTCAATATGAAGGATGGTAAACTTCCAGTGCCACGAAGTTATCCTACACCAGTTCGTTACGAAAAACAAGTTGATGAACAGATTCAGACTATGTTGCATTGGGGAATAATACGGAGATCCTGTAGCCCACATATTAACCTTGTAGTGGTAGCTTTAAAAAATACTGGCAAAGTAGGGTGTGTCTGGATGCCCGGAAATTGAACGAGGTTTTGCAAGAGGATCATGAGGGCACGGAAAATATGGAAGTACTATTTCAAGGATGTTGGAACAAAAGGATTTTAACCAGTCTGGATCTCAACATGAGCTTCTAGCAGATTCCGCTGGACCCTGAGTCTACAAAATATACGGTGTTTTTGTATTTATGGGTCCACATTTACGGAGAAGAGACAATTATATAAGCTACACAGATATTCACACACCTGTGAAAACAATAAGACAAGGTAACGAGGAAGAAGGAAGAAGAGGGAAGGAGAAGGGACTGGCCGAGAAAAGGCAGTTGGAAATCTGATTCCAGCCCAGCTGGTTATAAAATCTCACAAAGAGAGCTGCGTGCTCGATTAAATAATAGCAGTGATTTCCAAAGGTGATAGCCGCGGCTCCATAAAAGATTATTTGATCAAAACTGACTCTTGGGGACACCTAATTAAAGAAGAAAGCTCATTGACGAAATTTGGACACTACTCGTGATATTTAATATATATATTTGCTCTCTCTATTTAAATAAAGTGTGTAATCATTGATTGAACTGTACCAGATGTATAAGCTTAAATCCGCTGTTTGCTCAGAGATAGCGGTAGTGAACATATTTAGCTACAATAGAAACGTCATGCTTTTTTTTGTATGAGTTCGACACCTGTCTACATAAATCAGTGCACATAGTCAGTTTTTTTATAGAACAACATAAATTTTTCCTTGAGTAATCATGTCTAGTTTTGTGCCGGAAAAAGAGCATTTGCGGGAAGCTCTACTTTTTTGCTTTAATTTGAAGAAATCGGCTGCCGAATCACATCGAATGCTTATGGAGGCCTATGGTGACAGTGCTTTATAGGAAACAACTTGCAGAGACTGGTTTCGTCGGTTCAAAGACGGTCATTTTGACTTGAGTGACAAGAAGCGTGAAAATCGGCCCAAAAAAGTTGAGGACCATGAATTATAGGCTCTTTTGGATGAGGACGATGCACAAACACAAAAAATGCTTGCCCAACAGTTAGGTGTTACTCAACCGGCCATTTCCATGAGTTTACATGCCATGGGAAAGATCCAAAAAATGGGAAAATGGGTACCTCATGAACTGAACGATAGGCAGATGGAGCGACGCCAAAATCTTGCTTACTAGACACAAAAGAAAGTCGTTTCTGCATCGTGTGGTGACTGGATACGAAAAGTGGATTTATTTTGAGAATTCGAAACGAAGAAAATCGTGGGTCGAGCCCGGACAAACATCAACTTCTTTCTCAAGACCTAATCGCTTTGGACGCAAGACGATGCTGTGCATTTGGTGGGATCAGCAGGGTGTCGTCTACTATGAGCTATTAAAACCTGGTGAAACTGTCGATGTTCATCTCTACCACCAACAACTAATCAAATTGCGCCGTGCTTTGCGTGAAAAAAGGCCGGATTATAAAGACATGAGAAGCTGATTTCTCTTCACGACAACGCCCCATCGCACACGTCAAAAATGATCAAAACTACTTGAAAACACTCAACTGGGAGGTGCTACCTCATCTCGCTTATTCATCAGACCTGACCCCTTCTGAACACTTTGATTTGTACGAAGACGTCGGAAAATGGCTTGACGAGTGGTTTGTATCGAAAGATAAAAACTTTTTTTGGGCGTGGTATACACAAATTGCCCGAGAGATGGGGAAAATGTATAGCAAGCGAGGGAAAATACTTTGAGTAAAGTTTATTTTATTTTCTGCAAAAAAAAAAGACTTTCTTTTGCCTAAAAAACAACGGATTTAAGCTTATACACCTGATAAAAGATGGCTTTTCTGCAACACACCTCACAATGCCCTATAAACGGAAGACCACATGTATAAGGGAAAGTTCTATGAGCATTTAGTTACGACATTTGGTCTTCAAACGAGTACTGCTGCACTCGTACGAGGAAAGGAGCTTAATACATTCGAAATAGCACGAAAACGCACAAAGTCGAAAAAATTGGAAAAATTCCCCCTCCCTTATCTCCGTAAATTTTTATCCAATTGAAAAAATCGTTTTCCTCTAAACCGAGTTGGGCTATACTTTACCCAAGTTTGAGTTCGATCAGACAAAGTCGAATTCTGAGGGTGGTACACTTGACGAATAATGCCCCATATATGACTTTGTATGGAAGAAACCTTTATTTACTCTAATAATTATTTATGTTAAAAACCATTTCTTCCTTTCAAAGAAATATTACTTCTCTTTTATAGAAAGCTTGTTTTACACCAAGAAAAATATAGTAATATCAAAAAAACTTTGATTTTAACCGAGAAATATTTACTTGCATGAAATAATTATTTTATTGAAGCAGCGATGTAATTCTTTATATTCAGTAAATTACTCTTTACATCGAATATTTATTTCTTATAGTTAATAAAATATTTATCTCATCTAAAGATATATTAAGTATATATTGAGTATATTCTCAGAAAATCTCATGTTAATCCGATGAATACTTTCGAAGTTGTACACATATTTGTAACGACGTCTCGGATTGTTCGACAGTGCGCGGAGATAAACAGTAAACTTTCAACACTTTCTGTTATTGTTATTTTTCTGTTTATAAATGAAGTGTAGTAGAGAAAAGTGATCATCTGCAAAAATTCAAAAATCAAGTCCAACGAAAAGAAAAACCGTTTTTAATTCAAAAAATTCTGAGACGTATGAAAGTAGTTTTAGTGCATCTGTAAAGAAATTGAAAATGCAGGTCTTTTGAAACTTTAAACACGTTTGATTTGATTTGATTTGATGAGACCTAAATTGATTTAAAAATGAGGTTGAAATCTTGGACTCCAGATTCAAGAAAAAAAATTTGCTTAAAAATCATGGAAAAATCTCTCATTATCGAAATCCAGAGAAAGGTTTAACTCCATAGTTTTCTGGTCATGGTAGTCTCATTTATTGTAACGATTTAGATGGAGTAATGAAAACCATTGGTCAGGAAAGTCAACTAGAGAAATGGCGTTTATTCATTGATTAAAAAAAAAACAGTTTGAAATCTGTACTCTTGCACAATGGAAACCAATATCCATCAATACCCGTTGTTCATGATTGTGCTATAATGTCATGAAGTTTTTACTTGGTAAAATACATTACCAGTTACATAAATGGTTTATTTGTGGTGATTTCAAGGTAATAGGAATCCTCCTCGGATTTCAATCTGGTTATATAAAATATTCTTGCTTTCTATGTAACTGGGACAGCAGAGCACGAGACCAACATTACAACGTTAATATTTGGTCAGCGCGACAGATGTTGAAACCTGGAAAGATGAACGTTTCTCAAAAATCACTGGTTGATCCCCAAAAGATCTTTCTATCAGGATTACATACAGGGAAAAAATGTTAGTGTAACTGGTGCCCCAATTGGTGTTTAGGCTAACTGACGCATACTACGGGCTGCTTACTCATCAAACGGGAGAGCAGTTCACTTTTGTGGGAGAACCATTCACCCATAACAAGGCAACTGCTCACCTATAGCTGCTCTCTGTTGTTGTGGCCAACCATTTACCCACAAACGGACACAAACTACTTTCCTCTTTGCGCGACAGTTCTCCTAACCTTTTTTCTGTGCATATGCAGCTCTGGATCGTGAAAAATTACATCAAAGCGTTGTATAAGAACGGAGAAGCAGATTTTCTTTTTTTGAAAATTAAATTCCCTAAGCTTAGTGAAACGAAAATTATGGAGGGGGTTTTTGATGGACCACAAATCCGACAACTGATACTAGACTGTGATTTCGAAAAGAGCTTGACTGAACTTGAGAAAGAAACATGGTTTTCAATGAAGGCTGTTATTAACAATTTCTTAGAAAACAGAAAATCCAGAAACTACAAATACCTGATCGATAAGATGTTGGAAAACTTCCAGCAAATTAAGGTGAACATGTCGCTGAAAATTCACATGATGCACTCTGACTTGGACTTCTTCCCAGAAAATATGGGAGCAGTTAGTGATGAACATGGTGAAAGATTTCATCAAGATGTCGCTACAATCGAGAAGAGGTAACAAGGCAAATAGAGTGTGAACGCTTTAGAGGTCTACTGTTCGAATCTCATGACTGATGAAAGAAATGCTCAACATCGTCGAGCATGCAAGAGGAAAAGTTTATAATCATAAGCAGCAATTTATCATAATTTTCCGACAAGAGCTAACAATTGAATCGTGATGCAATAAAATACTAGACACAGTACAATGATTCGCTTCAAGTACGTATAAGCCGTCAAACTTTTAACTCTGTAGAAGGAGACAACTTCTCTGCGGAGTATCTTTTGAACGGTAATAGCCTGAACCTTACATTTTTTAAAACTTCTTTGTAATTAAAAAACAAAGAGAATAGCACCAGGAACATTAAAAAAAAATTTTTAAACAAAATATTTAGTTTTTTATAAAACCACTTTTTTCGCGTTTTTTCTGTTTTTTTCCGATTATTTCAGCAACCTTACAAGATATCAAAACAAAAGCCCACCGTTGGATTCAGCATTAAAAAACGCATTGAAATCATATATTGCTTTTTATTAAAAAAATTTTTTACAACCTTTTATCTCATGATTTGTGATTTTTCAAAAAAAATTTTGATTAAAAAAATCTTGAAAACCTAAAGTGCCGGAGAGAAATAGAGGCTAGATTCGGATTCAACATAAAAAACTACATTCATCTTTCGAGGGAGGTCCACGAGGGCCTTTTTCACGCTGGGCTAATTCTGCGTCCCTCCCGCGCGTCCCTTGACAGCCTAAACTGAAGTGGGGCGATCGAAGTGACCTCGAAGTCAGCGCCGTATTGTGTAGCGATCGTAGTATAGGAATTAGCGAATCTTAAAGTCTACATTTATGCGGTTCATAGTGGTGACGTCAGAGTGCTCGCTCGCCGCATTTTACTTTCCGTTCGAAGGAGGGCCATCTATCTGCTTTTACCCCAGAGAGTGGCCCTCGTTCGAAAGATGAATGTACTCTGGAAATGACATATCTCATTCCATGAGAACATAGGTCAAATTTTTTTGGTCATTTTAAATCCTTCTGTTAATCTGCAAAATGAAATAAATATATATTTACATGAATTTGTACACTGCCGTCGGAAATAGTGCATACTTCTCACGTGAGCGCTAATAAAAATCACTGCTGACTTCGAACAACGATATCTCGGTAAAAAAAGGAATAGGACATTTAAAAAAAAACAGTTGGAAAGCTGAGGATCTTTAATTTAAACCAAGAAAACTTAAAAAATCTTCATGGACACCCGAGATACGATTAAAAATGTTCAATAGTATCTGAGTGGAGTTTTAATAGACTATCACGGTTCCTGGCCGGTTTACTGCTCTCCTCCTTCGTTGAGGCAGGACCGAATAGGCCATGCACAGAAGTGACGCTTAAGGGGTTACTACCAAAGAACATTTTTGAAAAATTTATTTTCTAAAAAGTGCAAATTCTTATAATAAATATATGTAGCATTGTATTTATTTTCTTTCGGATGTTAATTATTTTGGTTCATGTGATAGCGACATATGTGTAAAATAACATATCCAAATTTCAGTTCAATAGTTTTTTCTGAATCATGCACGCCAGTTTTTAAAATGGGTAACTTCCGGCAGCTTTACCAGCCAGATTTATTATTAAAAAAAAAAATTTGTCACAGTGTTTTATATCTATAATCATGTGTGAAAAGTTAGGATCTGTAATATCAATTTTAATTTGAAAGGAAAATTCTTAAAAAAAAAGGTGACAACTTTGGTACTAACCCCTTAAGTAGAGCCCTCTTATGTTTCTTATATCATTATTCTTTTCGTTCATATGGGGATAAAATTGTAAATAATTGTAAATAATAAAAAATAAAAATAAATATTATTAAAAATTTCCAATAATTTGAAATCAAAATTACTAATGAACAGAATCAAAAGCATAAGAGGGATCCACTTAAGCGCCACTTCTGTGAATGGCCTTTAGGTCCTGCTTCAACGAAGGAGGCGAGTAGCATACCGGCAAGAAACCGTGATTGTCTATTAAAACTCCACTCAGATACGATTGAACATTTTTAATCGTATGTCGGGTACCCATAAAGATATTTTAAGTTATTCAATTAATATAGATATAATTATATAATTGAATTAATATAAATTATTCAACTACCTCTTTCTATTTTTTTCCGATCAGTAACTTATCTCTTTTCTTTCTTTATTTTCTGGGATAGGTTTCAAAGAGTTCAGAGGGTGCTCTTAAAATGTGACTTGGCGCGAACTTGATTCTTTTCTCTGAAAGCATTTTTTTCCACTCTTCTTCCGTATGTGTATAAAAATTTTTTTATGTAACTATTGCATTATGAATTTACATTAAAACATTGACAAGATTTGCCAAGTTTTATTTACACTTCGTAACGGTGTGTTTTTTTCATCCCTCTATCTGGGATTCATGTCTTTCTTATTTTTGCTCTACCGGGCGCTTCAGTCGAGCCAGGATCAATTTTTAAGGGCAAGAAATAAATTAATTACCAGTTTATGTTTTACAAGAAATAATAAAAGTACTATATTTTCCTATAAGTTACATCTCTAAATTAGAAACTAAATGAATTTATCAAATTTAAATGAAATGAGTGTAAATGTAATTTTGTAAGAATATAAATTATTATTTTAGGATTTAATCCAATTTAAATACAATAGTGTGAATGATAACGACGGTGTATGTGAGATGTCTGTGTGTAAGATTTAAGCGTGTATGATCTTTAAGTCTGTACTTGCAAGCATAAGCGAGTGACGTTACGACGTAAGTTACGTATTACCGGTGGGCGAGACCGGCATTACCTCCTGAATCCTTCTCTCTCTATGCGATATGTAGTACGGTACAGATGAAAGAGAAAAAAGAGGGAGATTATGATTTGTCTTCTTTGACTTTGTTCGATGACGTTCCCCAAGTACGATTTAGATAGGAATGCCTCAGGATGGGTTGACTATGAAATTAACACAACCTTTACCTCTAAGGTTCCCTATTGAAAATTCCTGTATGGGTTCTTTTATAGAATCCTATTATATGGATCTTTAAAGAGTACTGTACATATTCCTATTAAGTTTCCCACATAGTTTCTCACGTGTGTGTCATTAAAGGAAAGGTGACAGGGATCCTATGTAGGTTTCTGTGTAGTTTCCTGATCATACAGAAAATTGGTACGTATATATATTGAAAGACGGTTCCCATGTAGGATCCTTTACCTTTTATTTCCTATAAAGGTTCCTATGCTCCAGACTAAATTACTCAGCAGGGGAAACTGTACAAGATCCTCTGCATGTATCCCAATTAAATGTATAGTTTCCTGTGTAGGAAACTTTACAGGGTCCTATAAATTTTTAGAAATTAAAATTATTCCTATACAGGTTCATGTATATCCCTACTGAAAATTCCTATATGGTTTCCTTCATAGGATCCTATTATAGGAATTTTTAAAGGAATAACCTGCACATATTCCTATGAGAGTTCCCATATAGTTTCTGATATGTGCCTCCTTCAAGGAATGAGACAAGGATCCTATGTAGGAT
>UCOH01011310.1:0-128727 GCA_900474275.1 Synergus japonicus
CTTATTAATTTTCTAATTTTGTAATATTTTAATTTTGAACATTGTTAGTTTACTAGAGATTTGTAAAATATCATTATTATCTTTATCTTTATCTTTATCTTTATCTTTATCTTTATCTTTATCTTTGTATTTAGAATTGCATGTCTCTGGATTAACTGATTTATCTTCAATATTAATAATTGTCTTTTTTTTTTATTCACTTAATTGTCCCAAGAAAGGTCTGGCGCCCAAATAATTAGTTTATATAATCCTATTTATCTTAAATTATTTCTTCTCTCTTTTTTTTTGTTTGGGCCCTTTGTGCGTCACTTTAGAGACCTTCGTTTTGATTTGTTTAAATAATAAATAGATCAGAGAAAAAGTGAGCGTCACAGTATTTTGTTACTCATTCCTTAAGATTCCCTGATTTAGTCAAACAACCAACACATTAGCTAGTTTAGAATGAAGTTCTTTGGAATTTATTCTGCAGTACAAGATTCATTTGAATATAAAATGAATAACAAAAATTTACTCTATTATTTTCTTCTTTAATAAACGACGAAAATTTCAAAACAAATTAGCTATCGAATAAATAATTATATTTCCTAGGATTATTTGTACAGTAATTACTGTGAAATAATAGAAAACATATTTTCCAACATTTTTTCTCCGGTGATATTAATTAATTCATAGACGTCAATTGAATAGTAAACAATAAAATTTCCATATTATCCATAAAACGAAAGTGATAGAGACCAGCTTAACAATTTGATGAATCACATATGCTCTGGAACATTAAATAAAACATATTAAATTTAAAACATACTATAAATTATTTGTCATAATTTTACTATAATTCTATATTTACATCTTGTATTTCCTTTGAGCAATTTTTTTGGATTCCAAACTGAAATCTTCTTTCATTAAATACTTCTTAACACCATTACAGTTTGTGTAAACCACGTCGTACCAATCAAAAGATTTTATATCAAAGTTGAAAATTTCTTTGTCAAGTTCGGAAAGTTTCTTCCACATTGATTTCACATTTTCAGTTTCAAATATCCAGTCTCGTTTTGTGAAAAATCTCGTCACTATCAATAACTTCGTCCCTTTTTCGTATATTTTATACAATCTAAATTTAAATATGAAAGTTTAATTAAATTCATTGCATAAATAGTTTTTTCTCTTTAAGTTACATACATTGGCTCTTTTCCCAACAGTCGCAGAATAAAATCCCCCAATAGAGATGGAACTAGATGAAATAGAAAATGCAAGAAAGCGTGCCACAGTTCTGATTCGACGAAAAGTGTATCAGGAAAATAAATAATTGTTCCTGGAGAATGTTTAACTCCATATCTTCTCAGAATACTTCGAAAATCGATCCATGTCAATGGATTGTCAGCACCGGAAACATAGTTGTAGACTGGTAAATCGTAAGTTATTCTGCAAATTGTATAAAACAATTATTAGCTTTAAATTAATTGAACGCCTAATTATGGCTGCTATAAATTTAAATAAATTTAAATAAAATTCAAGTGCATATTCAGTGAGTTTACTTTCTGCAAATTGTGCCTGTTTCCCAAGCAGATGCTATTAGAGCATTACATGCAAAATCCATTGGAACAATATCCATTTTGCCAGTTGGTTTAAGACATAAAACTCGAATTGCGCCAATTCCTATTCCCATTACTGCAGAATTAAGTCCTTGAGCTGAGTCCACCCATCCTGGGACAGGTTCTTTAAAGGTTGTAAGTGCTGGAAAAAAAAATATTTACTGAAAATCAATTCAGAAAAATATAATCTTATTGAAAAATTCATTCTTATTGTAAACATAGATCATAAGAATTAATTACCAATTGAAAATCTAAAAATGCAAAAAGGCAGATCCTTCGCGTTTTCATTCACTAACCCCTCAGCTATTGATTTTGTAAAAGTGTATGTGTTTGGAAATTTACCCATTAAGCTGTAGAATAAATTTTATGTTATGTGAAATTAAAACTCATTTTAAAATCTATCAGAGATTTTAAACATACATAGTTGTAAAGTTTTTCTCCTCCTCTTCAGAAAACTTTCGGTTTTCAATAATTTCTACAATTTTATTCAAATCCTCGTATTTCATTGGTGTTGGGTATAATTTTTCCCCTATGCGATCATAAATGCAGTTACTGAAAGCTGTTGATACATAAACTGCGCTCTAGATTAAAAAAGAGTTGACAGTCAATATAAAAATTTAAGAAGCTTTTTTGATATCTAAACTCACCTTTAATTTTATACATTCTTTACAGATGGAAATTAATTCCATTACGCTTTTGACGTTAATATCCGCTGCAATTTTTAATGGTTCATCAAACTTTGTAGTGGCAGCTACATGGAAAATAATCGACACCTGAGTGAGAGTGACAAATGTTTAAAAAATTATTTAAAAATCGAAAATTTTATATTTTTCATCAATTACTGCACTCACGTCGTTTATAATTAATGCCCGATCTTCAGGGGAAAGTCCCAAATTAGGCTTCGTTGCATCTCCAACTAGTGGCACAATTTTTTTCTGAAAATCCGGATTCATTTGTCGTAATGGTACGAACATCTATAAATAATAATTCCCTTTAAAAATGGTATAATATATAATTGTATTGTATGAAATTAATATATTACAGCTAAGTTTGTCATCTGATTAACTCTCTCCTGTATTTGTATGCCTTTTTTCGGTCTCATTAACAGGTAGATGGTTTTTATCCCAGGACAAGAACGCAGAAGTTTTTCCACAAGAATTTTTCCCATAAAACCTGTCCCTCCTATCAGTCAAAAATATTATCTTTGTAAGTCACGGTTTCTTATTTTTTTATATATAGAAGAAAGTTATGTTATGCAGTAGGTACTAAAAAATATTCACCTGTGATAAACACATTTTGACCGTCGTAGAAATGCTGAATTTTGGACATGTTTCTTCTGTAAAATTTGAATTTTGGCACTTAAATCATGGGTGAAACTCCCTTGATTCAAATTCAGAGAATATCTATTATAGATATCTACAGTTATAAATAAAATTAGATTTCTGTTGTATTCACTTTTGTTTTTAAACAGTATCCTATGCACTTAAATTGAATATTAGAAAGTCCTTTTTTCAAATTAACACTTGGAACACTTTTATATATTAGGCAAGAATGAGGTTTAAAATGCCACTGACAATGAAGAACGAGTTAATGCTATGTATGTTCTTGATGAAAATGAGGAACTTTAGTGGGGACAAAGCAGGAAATTATGTAAAAGGTTCTTATATGTTTTTTTCGTATTTTTCCTTTAAACGTTTCTTCGGTTAAGATACAAATAAATAAAATTTGTAAAACTAAATCCTGTAAGTAGTTTTTATTCTTAAAATTATAAACAATTGATTCGCAATATATTCCATTTACATAAAATTTTAGGTCTCAAAGAGAATATTAATTAAACTAATATATTAGATTTTTTAAGCGTCTATATATATATATTAGATTTTCAATATTTTGAACATCAAATATAAATTGTTCGGTTAAAAATTAACTAAAAAGCATACTGTATATATTAAAAATAAGCCACAGAAAGAGAGATCCAACGATGATTTTCCCTATCTGATGAATGACATATAATCTGCAACATACAATTTTAGATGATTGAATTTTCATTGGATGGTTAAATTAAATACAAATAGAATTTTTTATGCTCACATCCTGACTCGACGCCGACCAATTTCGGGATTTTGTATGCCCACCTTATCTTTCAAAATAAATTTTTTAACTCCCTCACAATACACATCAATCGCATCATTCCACTTGAAGGATGTAATATCAAAAGGTAATAGTTTTTTATCTTCTTCAGAAAGCTTATTCCATAAAGATCTGACATTATTAGTTTCAAAAGTCCAATCTTTAAGCGTGAAGAAAAGTATCGAGTCTACTAATTTTATACCTTTTGTATAAATCTGATAAAATCTAAAAGAAACATATCAATCATCATTAAATATTCAAGTATATACTCTCTAAGCTTGAATCAGTGAAAAATAGACTGGAAATCAGTGAAAAGTCACTGATTCACATCAGTGGATTTTCATTGAATGAAATCTTGAAAAGAGAATGACTGAAAAACAGTGAATTTTCGCTGATTCAATTTTACAGAGTGGAATTTTTTTGTAACTTTCAAATTATTATACTCAAATCTTACACAGGTTTTCGTCCGCTCAATTTAAAAATCGCATCGGCAATTAAAGCTGGTACAAGGTGCAAGAAAAAGTTATTAATAGCGAATGCTATCGGAGATTTTACCATAAATGCTGCTGGAAAATACAAAGATTTCGTAGTTCCTTTTTTCCAACCATAATCCTCGAAAAATAATTGCAATTCACCCCAAGTAAAAGGATTATCAGTACCAGACACGTAATTGTAGACTGGCACATCATCTTCTTCTCTATAAAATAGAGCTTTTATTGATGAAATTCGTTAATTAAAGTAAAATATAAGCACTGAAGAGTCAAAAATTACCGAAGTACCTTCTTTGGATAACACCACTTTCCCATGCAGATGCAATCATAGCATTGCTTGCATAATCCGCTGGCACCATGTCACACCTTGCTTCCGAATTTCCATAAATCACGCGAATCAAACCTTTTCCAAGTTGTGCTACTGTCGTATTGAGTCCTTGATAAGCATCTACCCAACCAGGAAATGGTTCCTTGTAGGTTGATAATGCTGCAAAAATAGAAGAAGTTAATAGTCTTCAATAAAAATAAGTTATGCACTCAAATCAGCGTACCAATTGAGAATCTGTAGATGCAAAATGGAAGATCCCTTGCATACTCATTTATCATATTTTCGGCTATTGCTTTCGTGAAAGCATATGTGTTAGGAAATTTGCCCAAAACTCTGCAAATAACGATAATTAATTAATGGAATAAATATTGCTAATACACAATAAATCGTGAAAATCGTACTTCTTTGTTAGTTTCTCTTCGATTTCTTCGGATATATTTTGACTCTTCATAATCCTTCTTAATGTATTGATCTTCTCATATGACATAGGAGCTGGATACACCTGCTCCTTTATCACCTCATAAATGCAATTACTAAATGCTGTAGAGACATAAACTGCAGCCTATAAGAAAATTTAAATACATGGTACACAACTAGACATTTTAAGAGATTCTTCCCGATTCTTCTTTAATTACCTTCAATTTCTTGCATGCTCTACAAAGAACAATTAGCTCCCTCACTGCATTGACATTGATCGCAACAGCAATTGATAATCGTTCGTTAAACTTGACTGTAGCAGCTGCATGAAATATAATAGAAACCTGTAATATTATTATATTATCAAACTCATAATTAATCTACACTGTTAGAAATATATTGAAAATTCAATTATTTTGTTGAATATTCAACTACTTTTGATTGAATATTCATTCAGCTACGGTAATTGTAAAAAACTTCAACTAAATGTTGACACGTGTTAGAAATTAAACTTAATTCGAAGTTTTCATTCGATTACGATTTCTTATAAGCGAGTTCAAGAAAGTTGTTCAAGAAAGTATATAATCTAAACCAAAATTGCCAGTCACACCTAAGAAATTCTTTAACATGCTAACATATTGACCTCTTACAGACTTACAGTATGTGTAAATAATACCCTCCTTCCGGTCTGAAACTAGGTCTTTCAATGTTCGCTGCTATTTCTATTGAATAGTCATTTTTTTAAATCACACTCTCTAAATTTGAATCAGCGAAAACCATACCAATTCAGTGAAATTCGCTGATTTGGTACGGTTTTCGCTGGTTCAGATTTAGAGAATAGTAAGGTAGAATCCTAATTCCTGACCTTAAGAATTCTTTGAATACATACATGTTCCCTTATGAAACCACTGGCCAGGAATTTTCAATTTTACCTTACTCACGCAATTTATATACAGAAATTAACTCGGCGAGTGTTCAAAGTCTGTTTCAGATCAGAAAGAAAGTTTTAATTACATTTACGAAATTTTTTAATTCAAGTAGCAAGATTTCCAAAATTGAATTTTCCTTGTAAAATACAATACCTCGTTTGCAAGAAGAATACGATCCTCAACTGATATACCCAAACCAGATTTCATTCCATCTCCACTAATACCTACTATTTTGTTTCTGTAGTTAGGATTTATCTCTTCTAGGGACTCAAATATCTATCAAGAAATATAGTAAAATTATATTTAGGCATTTTAAATGAGGGAAGTTAATATTCTAATATACATATTTTATTTTATTATAAATATATAAAAATAAGTAATTTATTTCAATATTTCATACTTATACATTACACTAATCTATTAAATATTTCGTAATATATTACTGTAGATTGGAAAAATGTATGAAGTCGATCTTTCATCTCTTTGCCGTTCTTTGGTCTAATAAGCAAGTAGATAGTTTTTATTTCTGGAAAACTGCGAAGCAGCTTTTCGATTAAGATTTTTCCTAAAAAACCTGTTCCTCCTGTCGATAGAAAGTATTACTAATTTGGTAAGCAAATTTAAAATTCTTATCTTTTTAAGCAGTATTATGAACGTGGGTGAGAAGGTCAAAGCCAAATTGAATAATAAAATTCATTTGCGCAAAACTAAGCAAAAATATTTATGCTTTTTGTGATTTGCGTAAATAGAAATACTTTTTCAGAACACCTTAGCAATAAGACATGAGTTAAACAATCTTTTAAGGCAGTGTATACTAGTCCCGAAAATATTATAATGGAAAGCAAAAGAATGACTTTCCGAATTTCGAGACAATGAGACAATGTAAATATTAACAACTAAATTACATTACCTGTTATAAATATATTTTGTCCACTGTAAAAGTCTTCAATTTTCGACATTTTTGTAAATTCTGAATAATTGGCTTTCCAAATAAATCTGTAATCAAAATTTGTTCTTAATATTTTTTATATCGTATATACAGTTGAATTTTTAGTGCAAATTGGTACATTTTTGAACACGTTTAGAACACTGAATTTTTCGAAATTGTGTTTAATTCTAGAAGAAAGAACCGGAAAGGATGCACACCTATACACAATATATACATATATATATGTATATATATATATATATATATATATATTTAAATCCATATTTCAGCGAAAATATATAATAATAATTTTTTTCATCTAGATTTGAATTTTTTAATATCAAAAGGAGAAAAAATTGCTAAGATTGCACCATAATTGGTACATTTTTATACTGCTTTTTGTAATAACACCACTCACTTTTCTTTTATTTCAGCAACGTGATTTCTACCTCTTACGAAACGTGAACTGCACATGAAAATGACAGTAGCTCTTAGTTAATGCTAAACATTTTTGAGTGGGGATGGATAAAATTGTTATTTATGAGTTAGTTAACAGATTGCAAATATTGGAGTCGATTTGTATAAAATTACAATAAATGTTATAGTATCAACTGTTATGTGTAAATTTTGATTTTTAGATCCAATAATTAAAATTTTCAATTAATATTTAATTAAATTAAAAATTATAATGTAATGCTTTTGCTTCCACATAAAGGAAGTTTTGTAGTGGTGACAAAAGCTTAATATAGTTTTTCAAAGCTTATGTAACGAGAAGAAAGATTCCTTTATTGAATTGATTGACCTAATGTAAGATTAATTCTTTTCAATTATTTTTTCAACTTCAAGTCTGATCTAAGAAAGTAAAAGGTTTCTTGTATCATCAAAAATTAAATAATCTAATATTAATACATATTATTATTAAATATGAAATATGACATCAAAGTTTCCATGGAAATAATTTCAAAATTTCTTTCTTAATTTTTCGAGGTTGAATCATGGTACATATGTCTTAAAATAATATAATTGTTATTCAAATTTAATGCTTCGTCCATGATACACCTTCACAGTCAGTTTTAAATTTCACTATGTGAATTACAATTTGAATCAGACGTCTTTGTTGAAGTAAAAGACTGAATGCCATGTGATAGTAAATTGCTTTGAAATGTTTCTCTTTTCTTCCATTAGGGCCCTCATATTGATTAATAAAGGTCATAAGTCGATGATATTTAACGATACACGACTATATTTATAAACATGAACCGAGGTGGTTTATAATTCTGTTTTTACGTATGATTTCTCTGTTAATAAATCTTAATCTATATTATATTTTATCCCGTGTAAAAATTTCGCAGTGACCACGGCCGGATCCGATCGAACGGTACCCGTTCAGGATTTAACACTGCTTCCAACCCGGCTCAGACCTGGCACCCCAATTTCCTGGCTTCGCGATGCCAGCGATCGGGGTGGTAATTTGGCGACTTCTACCTAGAATAATAATAAAAATTTGGGATTAAACAAGAAAGAGTTCTAAGAACACAATTCGATTTTCCATTTATTGTCGTAATAATATGTAGAATAACATTACAGATATATGTGTATGAAGTAGATGTTCGTGTATAATATGTATAGATACTTGACTTCATTTTTCATGTACAAATTCATAAAATTCATTCGCTATGATACAGGCTTTCGTAAATACTCATGTGTTCATCCATTCCGACTTAGAATAATTCAAATGATTAAAAAAATACAATCATTACACAAATAAATAACAAATACGAGTCTTATGCTGTTAAAAAAAATGCGCTAAAAATGAATGAGTTAAAATTAAATTTTCAGACTTTGATGGCTTTTTCAAAAATGAACTTTCCATCAAAAAATGAAGGAGTAATAGGTAAACACATTCATTTTTTTTACTGTTTATTGAAATCAAAATTTATCGAGGATTGGCGAAAAATTTCAAGAACTCGCATTTGCATTACAAATCGATCTCTACATATATTAATATCTATTTGTTCAAATAAGACTTAATTTGTGATTTGCATCCTAAATCTATAAATCTGGATAAGATAATTTCTTCAAGAAAATTACCAGCCCTTAATAAACCAATGAAAAATGAAAAATATATAATGGGTCAATCAAGTTTTTACAGAAAATCGATCAAGCCATATTTTTCATTAACTTTGCTTTGAAAATCTTCAACATTAAGCGTCCATCAACTTTCAGGTACTAATTACTTTAGTTGCACATCATGCGAGTTAGATTATTGATTTTATGTATAACAGTTAAAAAATAAAAGACTAACATGACCAAATGACTTATATCCTAGAATAACTGAATACATCGAGAAAATCACTCTACTCGTCCTTAGTCCCTTCTTTGGCACAAACGATTTGACTAAAAATGTCCAAATTGTACACGATTTTTTTTGGAAATCTTTAATCAAAAATTTTATTTACATTTTTTATTGTTATCTAAATCGATGACGATAAAAGAAAACAAAACAGGATGCACACTATTGCGTTAATACTACGCTATAGGCATGCTTCGAATCCGCGCAGAATTGCGTCAATGCCAATGAAGGAATTAAGAAAAATGATAATCACAACAATTTCACACAAGTGCATTTAAAAAAGCTTCCGAAAAGTAATGCTGAAAATAGTAAAATCCGAATTTTACTACTTCAGCAGCATTTTCTTCACCAGTTCAGTCTAATTTTTATCATTACAGAATTCTTTATAGATCCTTCAAGTGGCGAATTCTTTATTTTCCTTAAAAAAGTGTTTCCTTTTGCGACAAGCTTCCATTAGGAACGTTAAAAAGTTCTTAACGTTCCATGTTGTGTTAATAAAAATTACATCTTATAAATAAAAAAAATGGATAAAATGAGAAGCAAATCCACCGAGATAAAAGTTCAACGACGCTCTTTGTAAAAAGATTTGTCTAGCGCATTTATATCTAACTCTACGTTACACACTCACGCATCGACATCTTTAATCTCCTTCGGCAAACCCCTTGATTCCACAATCAGCACAGCCTAATTTCATTCCTTAATAATTCACAGCACAACAAAAATTACTATTAAAAGAAATCGAGCGCAATATATTTCATAAAGTAAAATTAATATTAAATAAAATTTCGACGAGACCTAATTTAATTTAGTCTTGACTGGTCTTGACGAAACAAAGCAAAAAGTACAAGGCGGAAGACACATCAGACATTTGAATTTTTACCGATTTCTAAAAATTCCTGAGGACTCTTTATTTCTTCATTGTTGCAATTTCATGGTTCTATGGACTAGAGGTGCGATAGGACGCTAGGCATATCAAAAATACAAGTATAGTTAGGTCATATTTCACCTACAATTAACTTAAATAAGTCAGGATTTTTTCAAAAAATGTCATCCCTTTCATTCTTATGTTACTATTTAATTCTTGAGCTTGATAAACTCTTAAATATTGCCCCTCTTTAAAAGAAAACTTTGTCAGTTTGTTACAACACATTTTAGAGCAAAAATAACATTTATACAATTAGCACCACCTTTTTCAGGAAGTCAACAGTGTTAGAATTTTTGTTTTAAAAAACGTCTAGAATAATCTCTTATCGATACTGATATATATATATATATTATACTTGAATTTCAATTTTACTTCTCCCTGAAAATCTTAAGTTCACCGAGAAAAAAAGTAAGTGAAGTTCGAAAATGTCGATTTACGCTTAATTAAAATTAATACTTCTTTTCTCTTAGTGTATTTTCAACAATTGCAGCACTTGATTGATATTTTGTGCATAGTGTACATATTTGTATTTATTTCATTTGTCAACAACAAAATAAAATTATAGGAGTCAAGAATTTCTCTCACAGAAGGACTTAAAAGGACTTCCTAATGGAAATGGTGCGATTATGAATATTCGTATTGGTTTGTCGTTGTATTTGTCGATGGTTTTTTATTACTGTCGTATCTATTATTTCTATTTGTTATTTTAGTGGACGTTAAAGACAATATCCTAAGAGATTCAAGTTCCCCAGATAAAATTGATAAAATCATCTTTTGGTAATATTGAATGGTGGGAACATTGAAAATCTTAGGAGCCTTAGTTTACAGTTAGAAAAATAAGATCAGCAGGTAGATAGTTAGTTCATTAATGCAGAACTTAATCTGATTAGTCGAAAGATATCGTTAGCGAGCTAAATTTACCACCCTCGTATATTAGGAAACAACTCTTCTTATTTTCTCTATGGCACAAAGCCAATGACCGTATGTATACGATACACCATCTACCTCAGGAAACATCTCATTTCATCAGTTCCGCTTCGCACGACGAAAATTGCTCACGAAGGTTGGCAGTTGGCACCTGACTGAGAAGGACACCTACATTATTTCAAAGTCAATGCCAAGTTGATTAGTACCAACCATCTAGGTTCCTTAATCTCAAAGCGTTTCTTTCCGAAAGATTCAATAAAATCATCTCAAGGATCATTTCTAGTCATCATCTTTCTCGGATCTTAAAACTTTTGTGGCGCAGTTTAAATAAAATGTACACATATGTATAAAAGGAAAACTCTCGTAGAATTGCTTTCTTAGACTATTAGTAACTTCGATCGGAGAACAAAGACCTTTGAAGTTGATTAGGTTCTTTTGAATGAATCATGGAACTCACAGTGTTTCTACTCTCCTGAATTCATAGTGATAACATACATCTTTTAAAAAACTTAGATACTGCTTTTTGCTGCATTCTTACTCAGCGGCAGGTATTTTGCATCTAGTCCTGTATCTACAGAGTTATCAGAGTATTTTCTTTCAGAAGAGCCTCTATCCAGGATCAATCGATCATTTTCCCTGGATCACCTAATCAAAAATTATTAGTCCTGGTCCTCGTCAATAGAACATAGGTGACCAATCATGTGGATTTTCGGGTGCAGTTATGGGTATGTATCCAACATTTTGAGTTGATGGTAGGCACTGGAAGCAATAATTCGCACCATTGTTATTGTCCCAATATTGGGTGCCTTTGACCTGAAACCTAACAGCAAATTCGAGCCTCTGACCAACGCGCAACGTGTGACAATAAAGAATGAAAGTAAACTTGTCGCTGAACCCGTCGCAGGAGTTAGGCACGTAGGTTGCTTGGAGGTCACTGTAACTCTTCCACGAATTCAAAGAGTATCTGATGTGGACTGATTTGTGGAAGTCTAGATTGCATACACGAACGGTTCCTTTCAGGCAGAGATTCATAACGTCAGTGACGAGGACGTTCTCCAAACAAACTCGTCGAACTCGTACAAAATCCAGGAAATTCGGAAGCCCCCCAGGCTGTTGAAAGAGCGGAACCAGCGTTCTATCAGGTTTCGGAAGTACTGAGTTTACTTGGTTGTTGTTCAAGTATCTAGCACTCCAGGATTGAATCCCACAATTTATGGGACTTGGGTCTTTGTGGAAAACTACATCATCGTAGATTAGGTCTGAGTATGCAGAATTTGGAACCTTTGGGATCTCATCGAGGAAGGTCCGCACGTCTGCTAAATCAAGACCGAGGACATCAGCAAAGCGAACAATTTTTTTCCTACCGGGGGTACCGGGCGGAGTTTTGCCAGTTTTTAGCGAAGAACAACGCCTGACCCTATGAGGTCTCAGTGCTGCCGCTCCTTCTTCTTCTTCTTCTTCTTCTTCTTCTTCGTCTGCGTGCTCTTCTGCTGAAGCTTCAAGTGCCTGTCGACAAATATCGTCCTGATGTTCAAGGTCATTGGTTAAGTCTTCTATTATTTTAAGACTCTCAGTGCTGTTTTCTGGTCTACTGCTGAGAGTGGCTTCGTCATTGATCATCAACTTGGCCTCGCTCTTGACGCTTTGGCTGAAATTTATAATTCTGGCCCCTGAGGTTGATTCTATGGTTAAATCACCTGGAATCAAAGATAATGATATTAAAAAAGAGTTCAAATTTGTTTTATAAAGTTTAGATATTATGTATATTTATTTTTAGATTTATTTAATATACCTCACCTGGTATATTAATCGTGCTACTATAGGTCGAGTGGTCAGTCTCCGTATCGCTGGATTCGTTGATAGATTTAAGATTCTCATCGTCCTTTTCCTTGACTAAGTGATCTACTTCATTTTCAGAACAAGTCTTAACCTCATCTTTTAGTTCATGCTGCATCGTTTCCTCTGGTTCCAAAGTACTATTAGCAAAGTCCAAAACATCCACGCCCAGATCCTCATTTTCGTCATATGGTTCTATTCTCCTCGACAATTCGTCATCATCACTAATATCCAGTTTGCTTGTTTGGCCTGGCAATTCCGAGTCAGAATGCGACTTCGGAACCCGACTCTGAGAATTGTTGAAAAGATCAATCCTAACAGAACTTTCCGATAAAGTACTGTCGTCGAATGTGCTCCAAAGTGAATCACGAGAAGTGGTGTCTAATGAACTCCTCCCATTGGAAGACTCATCAGTACTTCCTACAACATCAGATCGTACTCTTGGTATCTCAATTTTATCATTGTGCAAGGAGGAACTGGACTCGGATATATCTTCCTGACTTTTGATCGTTTTCTCTTTCTTGGTCAACTCTAGTTTTTGTCGAAAGAGTCTAATCATTTCAGCCTCGCTTCCATTTGAAAGGGTCGATACTCCTTCGCTTTCAGAGGTGGTAACCGGGTCGAAGTAAACATCCTTCTTCTTTTCTCCATCAGAAGATAGAGGATCGAAGTATATTTCAGATTCATCGCTTTCTGGAGTGTTTGCAGCAATCGGAGAAGCAAAAGTTCCATCAGATCCAGAATCCAAATTGTTCCCAGGAGATCTTGGTCCTTCTGGAGGACAGTGAGAGGTATCATGATGGATGATTTTGTGAGACTGTGGATTAACTAGAAGGTGGGCTAGTTCTGCGGCAGTGGCTTCTTCGGCTGGAGAACCTATTCCGTTTTCTTCGAGTTCTCCCTCCAAATCGTAGAAGAGGTCTGATTCTGGACTGTGACGTGGTTGATGATCTAAGACTCCATTTACGTTGTTGGAAGTATGGGTGGCACTTATTCCGTTTTTAGTAGTGGAAGAATGAAGCCAGGAGGTTTCATTTGGTTTGAACAAGTTCAGATTGTCCTGGCTACCGTTTTCACTGCCCAGGGAGGTCAGTCGTCGGTGAAGACGCCTGGCGAAGGCTTCAGCTCTGCCTCGACAACTGCTAGGGAAGAGAGAACTCACTAAGCCACATGCAGGTCCACCGCCGTGGGTGCTTCCAGCTGAGTCGGTGCTGCCCATCGCCAGGACCGACCCCGTAGTCGTCTCGCCGCGACTGGCTGGTGAAGTCGAGGTCGGTGATGATTCCTCTGGTTCCCTCCTCCCGTTGCCCGCCTGCAATCAAATCAAAGAGATTTAATTTCGCACAATAGCTGTGCAATAATTTGCAATAACGTGCACATTATGTCGGGGACGAAAGCATTCAAACTGGATCGGAGAAAAATTTGTCTGTTTTGTAAAAATTCAAAACAGACTAAGTTATAGATTTCTATAAATAAGTTTTGAAAAAATAGTGGCGTCTTCAATTCGCGATGAAAATAAACTGCTACTCAGCTGCTGGACTCAAATCAAAAGCAAAATATAGTAATAGTTCCAGTAAACTTTTATTTTGCATATTTGTTAACAAAGGATATGTCTTTGTTTTCGATTATAAAGGGAGCTAAAGAGAAAGAGAGAGTGATCCATTTTAATCTCAATTAAACTTGACACTAATCCAAGATTGTGATAATCTCAAGTAATTCAAAAACATGCGACGAATCAGTATTCTCGATTGATATAAGACTATATGGTTTCGTTGAGTTTGGTTTAGAAAATAGGCATAGAAAATCTGATCAGAACATAACTTTCTTCTGTAATTGATTATCTTTAATATTCAGGACAAATTTTCTAAAATATTTGCAAATAATATAGAGATCAAATAAATTAGTTTTAATTGAGTTAAAAGAGTCGTGATTACGTCATAATTACATTCGGCGCCGGTCACGTATGGCATCGATTAAAAGCAATAAGCGTAAAAGTTCGAATAATACTGCATCTTATTTGAGATGAAGTCAAATTCACTGACCTTGTTTACGACCATAATGAACTCATAATTAACAATGAAGTTCTAGCTTAAAAAACTACGTCAACTGTTTTATCTCCTAAATTCCACCATGATATAATAATTAAGCATGCCAAGTGAGTCACGATTGTAAAAAATATAAACACTGCATCAAGAGATATTTTAGCGAATAAAAACTCTAACTCATGAAACGGCGCTTAGATAATTCACACTCGACATGCTTTAATTAGTGCAGTTATTATAGCCTTTGACTGATAATTACAAAAATCTTCCATGACCTCTAAAAATTCGAAAGTTATTTAAAGACATCTTCTCTGTGATAAGAGCGATTATTTGAAAACATTCGTATATTATTTTCATGAAACGTAATAGATATGCTTTTATTTATAATCTCCAGTCAATACCAGGTTTTCAGATTTTAATTCGAATTTCAGATAAAAATTATTCTTGAGCTTAAATGTTTCCTTATGATATGCTCTATATTTATTATACTTTGAAGTCCTTTTTTTAAATATAGTATCTTGTCAAGGAACAGATAAAATAGTAATAAACACATCTGGGAATTAATATTTGCAAGTGTGTTTGCTGAGCGAAAACTGAAATGGAAGGATTAAAAAATATTAATCGTAAATCCAGAGTGACTTCATATGTCACGTAAAAGGCCAATAGACTCTGAGTAAAATCTCAATTTACGTAACGATTATCTATTACTAACGACTAGACTCTCGATAGACAGTCGAATGAGTATTTGTGAACACACGCCGTTCATACTTGTTTCCGCTTTACAGGCATTAAAAGATAAACAGCCTTGATGAAATAATGTCAGTGATGTGCATTCATCTTTTACATGAGATCGGAATTTAATTGACTGGAAAATCGAATAATGTTCTTGATTTACAAGCAAAGATTATTATAATTTCTTATATTATGATGTTTATATGTTGAAAGTATTTTATGTTGGACACATTTTTTCTATGACATACATTATTAATTTTTCACTTGTACATGTGATACTTGGTATAAATTTTTGGCATTGTAATTTATGCTTCAAGTACGTTTTCTGTTTATGCGTAGCAGGTTGATCACGTGTTCGTGAAAATCTGAAAATACGTCTATCTGCATGGCATTGCCGACTACTTGAAAGAGGAATTCATTCGAACTTCCAGCCGTTTTAATTTTATCTTTCAACGTGATCCGGTCGTCTATTTCAGTACGTCCGTTAACCGGGTTGTATATACGTATGACTATAACGCATTTGTTTAAACTAACAATAAGATAGTACATAAACTTTATTAAAAGAAAAAGAAAAAAATGAGGAAACTTTTGTTATCGAAATTTGAGAGAAATAGTTAAATAATTATAAGGATAATTTTTCTCTTTTATGTGTAAATCGGGCTTTAACATTAGTACAAACAAACTAGTGACATGGCTGATAATGTCCAAAGCCTTGTAAGAAGGTTATCTCTTAGAAGATGAGACTGAGAGATTTTTTCACCTCGTTTCTCCCTTGTGCCCATTCGATTTTTTATTCGCACTTATATAAGCGCGTGCTTAGATTTTGTATCATTGCAAACATGCGTAATTCATCACTCCAATGAAACGTGAACACATTTTCTAAGGATTAAGGAATATTGTGTTTAATTTATATGAAGTTTCTGAAACTGATAAACAATATTTCAAGGTCAGTTCATCTATTTAGAAAAAAAAACACCAACAACAGGACGCGTTCATCTTTTTGCAAACCAGTTTGCGGACTGCACTTGCCAAAAATAAAATAAAGCAGAACACCACCGCAAATTTATATTTAGATCCAATGAGAATATTGTGAAAGTACATACGTGTTTTTTTGAGGGCCTTTTTTATACTCAAAAGATTATGAAATACCTGGAAGTATTAAAAAAGCTTCAAACTTATTTCTGCAAAATGCAATCATTTGTTTTACAAGTATTTTTTAAATTTCGAATTTTAAACTTTCAAAACGGAATTATGGAGAAATTTGTACAATCTCTGGTTTTTTTAATTCTCTAAACCTTATGCAATATTGCAAGAAAAAAGTGCTTAGATGAATTCTGCAGGAGAGTCTCTATAGTTGACATTTAAAGATCGATGTGGCCAAAATTTGTTGGCAAACTTGCTAAGTTATACTTGCTGTTTACTTAGGCAAAAATATATTAGGATGAGCTTATTTGTGGATGAGTAGCAGTATAAGTGTGGATTTGTTTTTAATAAAGTATGTCACGAGGTTAAAAGCACCGAAAAAATGTCATGCAAGTCATCAGACTCTTTGGTTCCAAAAAAATATTTAAGTAATTCATGAGATATCGATTACATCATTGCTCTTCAGATTTCAGAAAACAAATATATAATATATATGAAGAGGAAAAAAATGTAAAGCCTAAAGTTTGCAGTAATTAGTAGCAATTTCAAGGGCTTTCATTATCCCTTGGAATAAAAATCAATTGCACATTCTGTACGTGAAAATAATTTTGCAGTCTTAATTGTGAATTCCAAATAGACTCTCAAGGAACTGAAGACGTAAAGAAAATGCATATTTATCTCGATGAACTAAAGACTGCCAAAATGTACACAGATTATTGGAGACAATTATACCTCGAAAATAACAAAAGATATTAGGTAATGAGTGATGTATCAGAAAAGAATTTTTTTAAGTACATATAAATTCAATGTAATCTACGTAAATAGATTACTTTTGACCATATGTCAAAGGCGATTATCGAATTAAAAGTCATTCGCATTGCATATTAAAACATGAGCCAATTAGACAGAGAAAGAGTCATTAGTCATCGAAAGTTTCCTAGTTTGTCATCGACTTTATGATATATGTCAAAAGTTTTCAAATATTTCATAAACTTTGTTTAAAATCTGACATACTTTTCGTGAAGAATTCTAAAACAGTTTTCGAAACTTTTCTTGACTTGGTCAAGATGTTGAGAGTCAATGAAAATTTCGAAAACTGTTTTATAGAATTCTTCACGAAAAGTACTTCAGATTTTTAAAAAGGTTTATGAAATATTTGAAAAATTTCTAATTTCTTCCGTATGGTTTATTTGCAGACTTACTGAATTCTTTCAACTTGGGTTACTCTGCTTACTATGTTGTCATTAATTTTCATTTGAATCACTACTTAAATACAATGAGGCGGAAGTAATTGAAAGGGTTCATCAAGAGAGAAGAAAAGCTTTCCAACAATAAGACATTGTCACGGAAGCAACTAATAATTGTAATCAATTTTAAATTTACACTAAAAGAAAAAGATACTAAAAGTTCCTTCTGGAGGCAGATTAGTTATTTTAATAGATTTAATCATGTTTTTTGTGGAAGTAAGAAAAAGCGAGATCATGCAAAAAATTTCTCACAAAGTGTATACAATAACGTCAACATCAATTTAAGTCTCCCTTGAACTAAACTATAAGGTTAATAATAGATCTTCATTTACGCATGCATAAACGTGCGTGAATTACATATGACTTGTAACTTGCAATTTTGCATTTAAAATCTAAACACGTTTTCATGATAAATAAATTTCAAACAAAGCACTTGTTCCAAAACAATTAGCAAATTATGAAGACTATAATTGAATAATAATTGTGGTAATCAGTGGGACCCTCTTTCAATGATCCATTTATCGCTGCACTGCTTTTGGCGCAATAAAATGATCTTGGCGCTTAATTATCGAACGCGGATAATTTATCAACATTCCGATTCTTAAAATAAAGTCGTATCTTGAATTCCAGACCAGTGATTTGAATTGATTAGAAATAAGGAAGTCGAAAGTGACATCTCTGATTACATGATTGAATCTTTTCCTTATGGTTTTTTTACATACTCAAAAAAATTATTTGCTTTTAAAAGTCAAACAAAAATGAAGAACCATATTGCAAAATTTCAATAATTCATACACGTCTTCTTGAAATGACATGTTAATACAAGCTTCAATCTTCCTTGACAAAAATAGACTGTCTCTATCATCACTCTTAAAATCTCTCGAACTGAAAGTTGAGAAACGAAAACTGAAAAAAAAATGTTAAACCTATTACAGAAATTTACATGCAGTACCAATAATTAATTTTAGACATCAATCCTCAAGGCTCTTCGCAATATATTCACTGATAGTTTACTAACTATACATTATTAACGATAACGTATTTTCTATAGTAAAAGTCTCGCGAAATTATTAATAATTCGCGATTATTGACAATAATGCTTGTACGATACTGAAGAAAGGCGAACCTAACAATGCGGGGTTATCTCTGTATTCTTTAAGAGATTCGAGGGAAGTATTCCGGAGCTTAAATGAATAAAAAAAAATAGATTAGAAATGAGTCAGGAAATCTATCTTATTGAGAATTAATGTACTTTTACAATTAATATTTTAATTAAAGTAAATAAAAACGATGTTTTGGAATTAATCTTTAAAAAATGCTATCTTACTTTCAGAAAGTATAGTAGACGTTAACTACATATAAAAAATACTATAAAAGACACGCTCTTAGGTGTTCGAGATTTCTCCGTGCATGGATATTAATAATAATATGTTTTAAGTCGACCGGACATCTCGGAGGAGCATATTATCAATATTCGCATTATAGCCCACTCACAACATCTGCTCCATAACAATAAATCTAGTTGTGCTTGAGGAGAATATCGACACTCATATATCTTAGTGGCAGAGAAAGAGTTCGTCATTCATACTGAAATGCATAAGTCGAGAGGGTGCAGTAACCCAGTGACACGTGAGAGCTTCTATCAATCATTACTGATTGTCAGTCTCTCATACGAGCATATTGCATTTTTGCATCCTTGCAGGAAGCGTCTACAAAAGTAGATTAAGTACGATCATAACATTTCCATGACCACACTTCAGTGTTAATAAGACAATATTTTATCGCCGTACAATAATCTATCTTCGTCTCGGATTTTCAAGTGCAGCGTTTATATTTTAAAACTTTTCAAATATGAAATTGATCTTTCTTTATATGGACGAGCTTCAAGAACTCATTTTTTAGAAATAACCGGATAAAAAATGTAAATGTATAAACGTTACGATTCGTTTATAAAGTTTCTTTGGAATGAAAACAGCTCACCTCTCAAATTTCTTCTCCATAGCAAAATATCGAGCTTTTTTATATTAAATTCAGATTTTAGAAAGCATCTAGCAGATTTTATTTTCGTGTCAAAAAAATCTTACGGTGTTTTCATATCTAATGTAAAAAAGCAACTCGGGGTTTTTCTGCATTCGCCTGAGTAAAAATTGTATTTTTTGTTGAACAAGTGAAGCAGGAATATAAGTTATTATGCAGCACCGAGACTGAATGAAGTCTGAGTTCAGTTTCTGTGTCAAGGTGTTCCAGGAATGAAAGAGTCAAGACGACCTTCTCTATCAAAAAACAGATAAAAATCTCTTATCATTTTACAGGTGAATGACCCAGGATTATCATCTGGATCTTATTCATTGAATAAAATTAATTCGGATCGTCTTCATAGAAATTACTTTAAATATGCAAAAACGCCCTGGAATCTGCAATTAGTAACAGCTGGAAAACTCTCTCAACACAGGCACACTGCTATTATTATATATCGCGATGAATTAGTTCAGGACCAATATTTATTTAATGTTATCGTCCTCTTCTGTTTATGTTGATTCACTCTTGATATGTATTATGCAGCAAACTGATAAAAGTCATGATTTATGTGAAAAAAAAGCAGTCATTTTTAGATGTATATGATAAGCTGACATTCAAACTTTTCGAGTAGAAAACTGTTTTCATCAATGATTGATGTTATCAGAGAAAAATTATGAGATTGAAGAAAATTGCGTACGTGCATATAGTACACTTATTTAAAGTAAACAAATTGCAATAATAATTGAATATAAGATGTTAAATGAAAATAATGAAATAAGTATGTATTTCAATATACTTGGATTTTGATATAAGAGACAAGTAAATGGAATACACAAAAGTCTATGATCGATATTCTTATAATAGTTAATGCGTAAATGGTATGTAGTATACGTTACTTAAGAAGAATGAGAATAATCGAGAATAATAATGATAATCGAATCTCCTAGTTGCCGCCTGACTGTCTCGAGCTTCACGTGAACTTTGCGTGATTCTCAAATCGACAAAAAATATATATACCACATGAAATTTATACAAATATATACATATGGAAATGGGAAACTAAATTTGGTCGAGACGCCGTTATCGTTAGAAAATTATGTAAGCATCAAACCGGAATGTGATGGAATGCAGGTCCTCGATGCATCGCTCATTTAAATCATCCATTCAGGCTACCAGTTTTTTTATTAAGATTTGATTCTATTTATAAATAAGAAAAAAAACCACAAAACTGCACAATACTTCTTAATAGATCAACAAGTTTTACGTTGATTGATTATTATTCGAGTGATTTATCATCTCTTTGAAATCCCAGAAAAATAACAGCTATAATTAATTCTGGGGTGGAGTAAAAACTATTCAGAATACATAAATGGAAATAATTGTTACTTTTAAAGAAATGATTGGATATTTGGCATTCTAAATAAATCAATAATAATATTCGAAAAATGAAATTTTCTATCAAATAATATTATGTATTCCTAAGTAAATGTACTTGAATTTGTCTTGTGAGTAAATAAAAGGCGAATTTACTATTGAATGTCCATTCATTTGCTCCGCCGGTGTCTTCGACTGAAAGGTCATCGAAACCTCTTCCGTTTGTGTCATTTCAGTAATCTCGTTCTAAAATGTCTGCTCTGCCCTCATCAGAACAAAAATCAGTAAATTTCCTTATCAATCAGCCAATGGTCTCATCAATTTCAGCTATTGTCCAGACTTATCATATCCAAAATCGATCTCAACTCTCTCAGGGAAATCCCGACCTTTCATCTTCGACTCCACTTGTTTAATTCCACTCTCATTCGTCAAAAATTCGCAAAAATGAAGATCAACCCGCCAGAGCCCTTTCTTGTATCCAAGTTTCGCGTACTTCCAAAAATAGTATTAAAAATAAAGACCCGATTTCTCTTCGGTCTGACATGTTTGGAAGTCGACAAAACCGGTGTAACTCATAAAAGACGACTATTCGAAGCACTTGAGGATCTAAAAATACCCTCTAGATTTTTCTTTCTGTTTGTAAACTTTGTACCTTGAAAACTGTTCCACACTATAATAATCACGTTACTCTTGGATAAATTTGTCACTTCTAGAGTTATGAATATACACGAAAGTGTCACACTTTAATTTAATTCGCTGCAGTCTTTTTATAGATTAAAATTGATGCACTTTTTGGGAAAAGTTCGCATTAAAGGTAGACGGTTCACATTGTGAAGTGGTGCGGTGTAAAAAGAAAAATTGTGAATGAAAAGTACGCTTTTGAGAAATATGATGTGGCATCAACGACCCACTGAGACCGGCCGGCTTACACACACTGAATTCCAACTGGTCGAGCTAGTAGGTGATTCGTGATTCAGGATCCCTACCCTGTAGCATGAAATCGAACTGTACAGTGCACATACAAGGGAGAGATAAGTACTCAAGTTTACCTATATATATATAGTATAAATGTTTCTGATTATTCTTCAATAGCAGGATCGAACCAAGAGTTAAAAAGATCTGCGAGTTCTCGACGTCAGCATGAGAGCTCGTGCCTGTATTTTTTAATCTCCCTCGAGAGAAGCAAAGAAAAAATTGGTAAAAAGTCCTGGATGCAGTGAGCGTCTTTCAGATTTGTTTTGGACTCTTTTTCTTGCAACCGGCAGAAAAAGAATTTGAAAGAGAAGGAAAATTACTGTTTGTTTCGAAAGAAGGCAGCTTACAAAATTTTTTATGCTACTGTAATTGAAGAAGTCGAGAAAAAAGTACCCCAACTTTCGAAGAAACATTTAAAATGTTTATACGTAATAAAGTGCAGCGATTATTGCGAGATTCGCAAATTATCTGGGAGAGTAAATATTTTCATTTAAAATTGATATGTCTGTTTTAATTTCATTCATGGTTCATTATTTTTAGACTAGATATATTTAAGTCATGTGACTATTGTGAATTTTTCGATTAATCTTCACGAGGACCTTTAAATTTGCAAATTAAGGTTTCTTAATCTACAGGCATAACGCGGTGGAGTCTTAAGTTATTGACGACACATGCGATACTAAAATTAATTCTGATCTCCTTGATTATTATCTTTCAAAATGACTTATAATTGTATATTTTTGCTTCTATTTTCGTCCTTGCTATAATAGACATTTATATTTGGAGAATTAATAAAATTCTTATACTCACATTTTTTAAATTTGCAGTGCTCATTTTTATTTCATTTACTACAGCTGAGCAACGATATCCCGAGAATCTAGACTGTAAATGTAGGTCGAGAAAATTAACGTCTAGTGTTCAACACATGAATCTCGAGGTCCCAAACCTACATTCGTATTCAAAATATATTTAGGATTTAGGAACAAATGGAAAAGAGACCGAGAGTAATAAAAACCTCAAGACTTTATATGATTCTCAATTATTTTCCTCTTAATAATTTTGTTCTTTATGACTCAGAGGCTAAAGTTCTAAAATTTGTATGGTTTCAAAGTATAAGTTAAACCCCGATCATTATATATATTTTTATAATTTATTTAAAAACACGTTCATATTTTTTTTTTCTCTTAACGACTATTACCTTACATAATGTGTATCAATATTCTAGTAATTTAGTCTAAGCTAAAAGTATGCCTATGTTGACGTGTATGCTAATATAAGAAAGTGCGACATTAGCCGCAGTCTTAGGACTTCGTCTACGTTAACGTTGGCGTAGGTCGGGTATACAGTTATAAGCTGAGAAGCTGGTGTAGGCGTATCGTATCTTTTTCCAGACACGGAGAGAGCTAGGCGAGTGAGACAGAGGCGCGAAAGAAAAAGAGACCACTGATAAGATCCTCACCGCCCTCACGTTACAAAATCTAAATTTAGGAATAATGACAATAACATTTTCATGATCCGATTACATATCATGAATTCAAGAACCTTGTTCTTATCTCAAGGTTCGATTAAAAACTGTTTTCACGAGTTGATTTGTAAGACTCGCATCTCTTCAAGATTCACCTCCTTTGGATGTTTTTCAAATCCTTTGAATAATAATATTTAAGTTTTTTCAATTCTTTTGAACTTCTTAGTATGTATTCTCTTGAAGCTCTTTGAATTTTGAAATCGTTTGAAATTTTTGGAAATATTTAATTCATCAAATAATTGTTAGCAGGGTGTCTATATAGTGATCGTAGGGAATTGGAAATTCCTGGGTTTTTCCCAGTTTCCCGGTTTGATTGTGTTGAAAAGTAAAATATTTGTTGCTTTACCATTCCTTGAATTCTTTGATCTTTGTGAATGGATTTCTTATCTTGCGCTTTTGGAATAAGTTTTAATAAGCTTCCAACTAGTTGAAAGCTAGTTTAAGTTGAACACCTTGAAGTTAATGAAGGCTTTCTAATTTTGAAATTCAACCAAGTTTTTGTTAATAATTTTAATTCTCGAATAAAATAAATTCTGAACTCACGTAATCAAGTGAAGTAGTTATCATTGTCGGATGCTGGCTTTTTCGAATAAGATTTGAAGCACAAGATTTTTTTTCGCGATTTCGAGATTCAAAGGTTTGAAAAATCATGGATCAGACTAAGTAAAAATGACAGATATTGTTTAGAAATTCTTATATATGTCAATATAGTCGCATGATTCTAGATAATAAAAAACACAATTTTTTAAGATAATGATTAAAATTGACTTTTTTTATAAAAACAATTCGAATTTAAGCAGCTAGATTTAAATATATTTATACTATCCTATATAAGAATATTACTATATTATAAGAGGCCATCGGTCACTGATGGATTCAGAGGACAAAAAATAGACATTTTTTTGAAAAGGCTTATCTGACTAGAGTGCTTTTCCATCAACTTTGAATAAATTAATTTAATTAAAGTGTAAACATCGTTCTTGATCCTCAAGCTAATTGACAAAAAAGTAGCAAATATACAACACAGTATACATTTGAAAAAAATGAGACATTCCGCCACTTTTATCATTGTAATTATTATCACTTGAGATTAGAATTTCAAGAAACTTCTATCCTGTACAAAACTATATCCCTTGAAATGCTATTATAAACCAAGGATATCACATGAAGAGCACGTGTTGCTTCAAGCAGTAAAGATAATTCGCTGCGTATATTTAGGCTTGCACAGAAATGAAATACGATATCGACATTTATATTCCACGCTATTGTTATTATTAGGATAAATATCATCTGCAATTATTTTATAAATTTTTATAAACAGTACCCCTTATAGTGGATAAATTTTCCTCTCCCTGAATAAATCTTCCACTCAATATTTGCGCTTTTCAATCATGAAAGAAATTGGAAAACATTTTTATATAATTTGGAATTGTTTAAACCGATCAGTTAATTAATAAGTCATGGATTAATAAAGAATTTTAATGCTTTTCCCTCGGCTTTTTCTCAAACATATTTCAATCTTATCTTATACGTTTACTTTGCCTTTTCTGCAAAAATATATCGAAGAATTGCTGGTATTTGTTGTTGCATCAATTGTGTATAAAGAGTGTAGTGGTATGAAAAAGAGAAGGAAATTACAAATAACGCAGTTTGAGACAGAGTGACCTAATGTTCTTAATAATCAATCAATATAATTACCAGTATAATAAGAGGAGTCTCATCATCGCAAACCTCTGAACTAAGTTTTTTATGGTTCCTGCGTACATTGATTAACATTCATAAACATTTGAATCTTAATATTATTAAAACTTATCTTCCATTAGGGAGATTGAAACTCAAAATACATCAAAACAAGTGTTTTGCTGAATTCTCTTTGAAAATAGTTTTCTCTCTTCAAAATTTGATTGTTATATGATGAAAATTCGAAACATTAAAACATTGTCAAAAAGTGTTATGTGAAGATGAAATCTAAAGTATGTTTGCAATGAGGTCGAAGTAGATAGAGAGTACGAATCTATTATTCAATTGAAGGTATTCTTCCTACAAACGATTACCGGGAGATAAAGCTTTGCGAAGGGAAGTATAACGATAATTTGCGTATGTTTATTACTTTCTTCGGCCTCAGAGCTCTGTATATGTCTTCCAGAGCATGAATTATAAAAGCATTTGAAAGCATTCACAAGTGAGAGAACAACGAGCCGCGAATAAACGTATATGTAAGTCATTGTCCGCTTGAAGCTTTTATCAACTGTAGAGGAAGCATCCAGAAACGTATTTATTACCATCAATTCTTTAACGGTTTCTTGAAGATAGTGTACAAAACTTGCATGTAACTGAATTCCCTGCGCAATACATACATTATTTAAATTCCGCGCTTTTTTAACAGTAAAATAGATTTTCGTAATATGTACATATATGTATATTATTAGATAATATGCCAAGAGTGCAAAAGGCACCTTTAAATTGTGTAAAATCGTAAATCAATCGTGATTTTATGAATATTTCAATGACCTTATCAGCCACCTTGAACTTTGACATCGGAAATTTCATGAGAATGACCGCCATAAAAAATACTGAATCTTCTTTTGCAAAGTCGCCCCTGAGGACACCCACACAGTTGATTGAGTATACATAGGTGAAAAGTTATCCATGTAAAATGCAAGTAACTGACTGAACAACTTGAGTTCCTTGCATTCATGTTTGTCATGCTCCAGACTTGTCAGAGCAGGGACGAATCCAGGGACGCAATTTTTTAAAAAAGGAGTTAATTATATCACTCCTACTTCTCTCTTCAAACAATCAGTTTAAAGTTAATTAGTTAAGTAGATTGAATTTATAATAAGACGTAGCAGAAATTTACTATTTCATGTTTATTCTACTGTTGAAATTAAATGTGGTACCCTCGTTGGATCCGCGCCTGATGTGTCGGAGTAACTGAGGCTTATGATAAAGTGCAGACTGGGACTTGATTTCAATAACACTCAAATAGGTGGGCGACTATCTTAAAGAACTGCATTTAATTCAGAGGCGAATTGGAATGCGAAAACAGCCGGGGAAAAATGATTGAAACCAGCCCGCCTATATTTGAAATGTCTATAAAATATGGAGCACAAAGATCTAATAGCAAAAAATGTTCGCAAGATCTAATATAAGTAGAGTTTTATTAGATCTTTAGGGAGTTAATCGAAGCTGTCAATTGACCTTTCACTGTGAATCCGTTTATAGATTCCTCGTGAAAGATGCCAATGAATCATGAACCAAGAAAAGCAACAAGAAAGCAAAAAAAACAGTGAGTCCTTGCCAAGATGAGATGAAAATAGTCTTGAGTTAATTTTCTTTAACTCCTCTCTCTGAATTCTTTCCATATCCTATAAAAACTCATTCATCTCTTTTTATCATGTTCATAACAATTCTCTTTTATTCAGATATTAAAATGCGCGCGATTTCTTCCAAACTTGAATCATTCAAAACAAGCACAAGAAATCATACTCATAATTATACTCAGACTAAAAATAATTGCAGGATATACTCATGTGATTCAACTGTAACAAAATGCATTTCTCTTCCTCCTGAATGGCTTTTTCTAAGGATCACTGAACTTTTCTTCTCGCTCATTAAACATGATAATTTTTTCTGTGGAAGTGAACCCTCAGGTAGTTTAGTATATTTAACATAATACAATGAAGCCATTTTCGGTTTGTCTTTTAAATTCCTCTAATTTTAAAAACCTTGTTTTCGTCTTCAGAGAATCTGGAGAAAAGAAAAGTCAATGTACGATTTAGGGAGGTCTTGATTTTATCGCGAAAGAGAGCAATTTCATTCTGGAAGAAAATGAAAGTGAGAAGAGCTATCCTTTTACAGCGTCTGGAACTGTTCTCCAGACGGTATTGGCGAAGTTACATGAGAAAGAATCAAGGTTTTTTAATCTTCGATAAGGTACAATCTATTCTTGATGCCTCAAGTGCCTTTTGAAGTATACTGCAATGAATTAGTATATAACTTTTTGTTGCTATAAAAGCAACAAAAATTGTTTGGTTTTGCCAACCAAATCTTGGTTCTTTCAACAAACTTTTTGTTGAACCAAGAAAATTCATTTGAACCAACAAAATCTCAGTTTTGGTTGAATTAACAAAACTTTAGTTGGTTCAACAAAAATTTGGTTGGCACAACCAAAAATCTTTGTTGCTTCTATAGCAACAAAATTTCTTGTTGTCCGCACCAAACATTTTTCTCAGTGTAATTCATATATATGTAAGTACATATGATAACTGTAGCCTTTTTATTGAATAAAAAAATACGGATTTGTCATCTAAAGTTATGTCTTTTAATAATGTAAATAACGCATAAGTGATGACTTTATAGGCGTAAATATATAATTCGTTGAAGGAAGACTAATGCGAGCAATTGAAGAGCAATTGAAATGCTCGCCTCTAGAGTATGCTTATTATCGTGGTAAAACTGACGTAATCCCACGAACTGAACTGCCTGGACTAGAAGGTGAAAGATCGAAGAGCCATACAATTCCTACTATATCTCGTGTAGTCACCTAAGATTGTAAATCTTGAGTTGTTTCAAGTTATATACTTAAGCCTTCCTGGTCGTCTATCTATTTAAGCAGCCTATATTTCGAAAATCATGTCACGTATAAAAGCGAGCTCAAAACGTCCAAACTATCAAATGCCACAAACGGTAAACATTTATACGATCATAAATTGATTGACTGTATCCTTAACACCCATTCTAGGTATATGTAGATGTCAAAGGTAGACATTCCTTCATAGGTAGATATAAAATGCTCCAAGGAAGACTATACAATATTATCTAATTGTAAGAAAAATATTATATTCTCATTAATATGCACACTCATTTAAGAAAAAAGATAATCTATAAAAACTGCAACTGTGCTTATCATATTTATCGTCATTAAGCTCTGTAAACATGACCAGAGTCCAACCAAGTTTTGTCTTTCAGGAAAGACAAAAAATTATTAAAAAAACAAGATAATGTAAAAAAAATTATATATATATTATCATTCAAGTCTGAGATATATGGTACCTAAATAGGTGGGCAGGCCCCGGGCCTCCGTAGTCCCCGCATGCAATTTCAGGATTATTATCATGTTAAACCTGAATGTCATTCTTCGGATCACACGTGACTTGAAACCTGTCAGATCTGTTGCTTGATCTTTAATTCATACGCTTCCTCTTGTTAAGCGAATTTTTGGAATTATTTGACAATTCGCAAAATCGAAGAACGTAGAAGCAGATATTACGAAAAATTAGAATCTTTAGGACACCTTATCTCTCAAAAATTCTCTGATGGTTTTCATGACAAATTTTAACAGATATTTAATACCAGCGCAGTTTGGAATAATTGCAATATTTGAAAAAAATTGTATGTAGCTATACTATTTAAACGAGTGTCATATCGAACGACATGACACGTGTTTAGTACATGACAGGATCAAGATAAATGTCATGTTCTGAAAGAGAGAAAGCGTTACCCTGAATTAACATTCATCCAAAGACTTAATTACGATAAAAATTTTAAAAATATTAAAAACACTTAAATATAAAGATATAACATGTGTTTCATATGTGAATGTAAATTCAAGTAAGTCTTTCTATTTAAAAATAAAATTCTGATGAATCTTCACGTGTTCGAGCGTCCATTGTCTTCAAAAGACTTTGGCCCTTACCCAATTGTTTCGTAAACTTTCCATTTCTATCATATTTCATATATCGAACACATTTCTTGAATATAAATAATATACACTGAAAGAAATAAGCATTGAATCAAGAAAAGGAACAAAAGGCCATAACAGGAAATCTTAATTGACTCTATAGGCAAAAATAAAATTCAAAAACTTTCTAAACAATGTGTTAAAAGTTATCATGCTAACAGACAGACTACTACTCGACACCTTCGTGAAAATCATATATAAAGATATAAAGTTGTACAGGATATATGTGCAGAAGGATGGTTAATCTCCTGCCCTCTTTATCTTGCTAGGCTTCTCTTTCCTAAAATAAAACAAAAGATTTGACCTGAGCCTATCAAGAGCATGAGTTAATCTTGGGGAAATAGATAACCAATATACATAATATGTATACAAATTCGGCAAATTATTAAAATTCTATTTTACTGTTAAAAATCCACCCCTTAAAGCTCCGGAAGATATAGCTAATTTACGTAACATGAACGAAAGTGTATCCCTTCTTTTAAGAACAATTGAAGTCTATTTCAATGATTTCAGTCATTCATAAAATCAAGCCATTTTATAGTATGTATTAGGTATACAAATTAGGATCTGTTTTTCAACTCGTCTCCAACCTGTCGGTTGCAGTTATATATTGTCAGCGATATTATTACTTGCCATTAATATACGTATTGAAATTTGAAAAGTAAACCTTAAGATAAGTAAAGGTGAAGCTGACATTCAGCTTCCATTCTTACATTCCTAATCCCCTACCCTTGCACATTAGGGCTAACTCCCTTCCGCAAAATTTTGTATAGGAATCGATTCACGTAAGTAACCGTCACGAAGGCAACCGTTAAGTTAATCGGGAATAATATCCTTAAGGTAAGTTTTCATTGATATAATATAAAGTATGTGAACTGTACAAACAAACGTGAGTAAATAAGCAGTAAACATTTCGCTATGTGTACGAAAATTGGCACATACTCTTTGCTTAAAGGTTAAATAAAAAATAAAATAGACAGTGCCTGAAAATAGGAAGTGTTGATCTATTAAACTAATAATCCCTTAAAAATAGTGCAGTCTAAAAACACGTACTTAATGAAAAGTATATATGATTATGATATAATAAACAATAAATATATAATAAAGTTTTGTATATCCCTCGATAGAATCGAAAACTACGTTATTTATTTTTCAGTTGTTCAATGAAATAAAATGTTATTGAAACATAGTCTTAAAGCATGATTGACATATAGTTGATATTAAAACTTCAATAACTTCTTCAAGTCAAAAATGTGCAAGAACCATTAATATTAGTAATTTGAATGCAAAAAGGGGTAAAAGTGCATAACTGATGGCAAACACATATATTTGACTCACCAAATTGTGAGTTTGTATTTGGCGATGGTTGAATATAAAGTAGGGCCCTAGGACCTATGAGGGAAACTTGATGTTTGGATGGTTTGATGTTTTGATGTCAGGCACAATGTGTCACTTTCACAATTTTGAGTTTTTCGCGTGTTACGTGAGCGCCAAGCATAGGCGCAGGGCCGGCGAGACACGCGCGTGCGAAAAACACACCGCGGCTCTCGAAAGTACCTCGTGGGCCACTCGTGTAAAAGTGAGACGCCTCTTGTGCGTCGCGACGACAAGGGCAACGAAGGTCGCAGCTGCGCGTCTCCACGCAGGTGCGTGTTTGTGTGCGACCGCGATTTTATATTGACACATGTATGAACAAATGTAGAGAAGAGAAGAAAGATGTTATATGTACCGGTACTCTATGCACCGGTTTCTATTCAAAAAAGTGCGGGATCTCATTTGAGATTCCACGCGAGAGATTTCAAATGGAGATGAGAGGACATTGAATGATGAATAAATTGTCATCATCTTGTTGTGACAGTCACAATACATAATCATGATGTTACATTAAAAAATGTCGAAAAATGTGGACAAAATGGATGTCAGAATCGATGTATACATATTTTCATTGGATGTAAACTAATTGTAATCTTGATCAGAGAACACTGTAATATATCGAGCACTGTATGTAACGTAACATGCAACAGGTACTATGTGGCTTACGCATACTCTGTAGAGAATTCTGAATACGCAATGCTAACTAATATTTTAGAAGCCATCTAAATAAATAAATGGCGAGTCAAGCCACTTGTCAAGATCATTTATCACCATAGGAATATGTACTTCTTTCTTTTAATAAATCAGGTACATTTGTATCAATCAGTGTGTCTATACATGACAATGTTTTCTTCTTAAACCTTTATCCTGCCTCCCTAAACAAACCATATGATTTATCCAATACACAATTTAAAAGTATGCCTTTTATATCCGGATGAGTGAGAAAAACTTCTCTGTGATTCACGGAGAAAAATGGGGGCAGCGGTTTAGTAACATTTACACAAACTCTGTCCTATAATAAAAGTTTTCTTTACAGAATTTGTATAAATGTTACTAAACCGCTGACTTCCATTTTTCCCCGTATTTGTAATGATTATAAACTCTAATTCAATGTTTGAAATGTAATAGAAATAAGACACAAAAACCATTGAAGGGACAATGAAAATTGTCATTGCTCACAATGAGATGCAGAAAAATTCAAAATGCGTGGGTGTTTTGTGATTCATACAAAGCTAGAAAAAATATGTGATGGAAATAATTGAAAGTACATCAATCTATTTAAAAACTCTTAAACCCAATAAAGTCTTTTGGTTTTTCATATATGGTCTTTTGTATATAATATCAAATGAACCCCATCAAATGATGCCAATGATACCGAAGATTTATTATTTGTTTATCGAGCTTTTTATAATCTTTTTTCTGGGAAAAGGCACCTTATAAACGCTACGTTCCTGTGCTTGAAAATATACATCGAAAAGCTCGTCGTTATAGCGCAACATCATTGCGCGGCTCGCGTGTGCCGCAGATCATGCCGCATTGGCTCATGTGTATAACTATTCCCGCTTGCTTACTCCAAAGGAAGTACATAGTAACCGAGAAAGGGTAAAAGTGATTATCATCAATTGTTGTTTGCCTTGTTGAACAACTTCATCCAAAATAATCTGTATAACTATCGGTATGACACGCCTGTTAATGCCTGTCCGATTCCCAAAATTAGGGAAAAAATCTCCTGCCAGCCACCGTAAATGTACCTAAGAGGATATAAATTTGTGCACATGTGCATCGATTTTCAAAATCTCACCTGAAAACGCCAAGAAACTCGCACCAGGAATCATGAACATCCGTCGTCTTCCTGGCTTCATGTACCACTACAAAATCGTCGCTGCGCTGATGATATCAACTCTTTTCTTAATCGTCTATCTTCTCATACATTGGGGCATCATGTGCACAAATCTCCAGGCTTGGCGACATGTGTCAAACGTTGTGAGTAAAGTTACACGAGATTAACTGGCTCGTTCTCCTTTAATAACATATATGTATAGCCATTGAAAAATGCATTTAAATTTGGAACCGCGAACCCCCTTTATTGCGACAGAGAACGAAAATTACGTAAGGTGGGACAATAACAATGACCTAGAGAGTTTCTTTGCGATTGCAAGTTTTCACTGGGTGTGAAGGATATGGGAGGGGATAAAAGAGGGAAGGTTAAACTCAAAAAGGGTATGCGCCCGCGCCTTTTGTTCTTGGCAAAAGGAAAGGGAAGTTTGGTCATTCGCGTAGTTGAAATCCATATAATAACGTAACGATCTTTTGAAACATTGTATCTTAACTAATCTTAGCTATAAGAAAAGATATGCAATTGGCAAAAGTGCAATGTATAGAGTAATAGCTTTTGACCTTTGTAATATAAAGAAAACAAAATCTGTATGATTATTAGGCACAAATTATATATTGAAAAATGCTGTTCAAGTGATATCAATTGATATCAAATATTAAACTTCATAAAAGCGTAAAATATACTTTTTTAAATTATATTAGTAGAAGTTTTTATGTTTTTGACTAATTGATGCTAAACAAGGAGTCGATTTACTTTTACATTCTCAGCCCTCGCAATTAATTCATGAATAGACATTAAGTATGAATGAATAAACAGTGAATCCCTTCAGACGCTGCATGTCCGTAACAAAAGAAAGGCGTATAGCAATTAAACCCACGCATGCTCGAGTACTTTTTTAAAGTTGCACTTTATAAAATCCTTTTTAATATTTGGACATACTTTACGGTCTCATTCATAAATATTAATGCTAACTAAACATGTATCGATTGGTTGCATGTATTAAATGTCAATTACATAAATGCAATTGATCCCAGTGCAGCAGACACAATGACGGAGCTGCTATGGGGATTCTTTGCGGTCCCCTCTGCAATAGGCAAGGAATTCATTCCTTGGTTTGTGAAACTTTACATGCTGGAAAAGAGGCAGTTTTTTCAGCACATTGGGAAAGCACGAGATTAGTTTTCAAAGCTGCAAGGTAAAAAGTGATAATCTCACTTTACATTGATAATTGCACAGAAAATAATTTTTAAATTATTTTTTCTAAATTTATAGTTCATAAAATTAATCTAAATTCATACTTCTTTTAAAATTAGAACTGAAACAACCATGGAGCAAGCAGAGTCCCTCCTATGGGAAGATGCTAATGGTTTAAAGCACTATCCTTCAGAAACAGATTTCGCAAATATGATAAAAGATGTGGTATCGAATAAGTTAAATTTTAGTATGACGACGCATCAACTTGAAAGATTAAGTCGTCTGCGAACAAGTCGAATAGAAACTGAGTCACAGAAACGAAAACTCGAGATGGAGAACGTTTGGCCTCTTCTGCAAGAACAGGAATATATAATGACACTTTTATTCGAAGATAGAGATGTTTTTCCCCAATTAATTGGCACTTGTGGTACATTTTATGCGGTTGAATATGTCCGACCAATAGAAACTCCGACGACAATTTTGGCACTCTCTGATTCGAAACCGGAATGGGCGAAGAGATTGAAATTAGCCGTGATGATACTGGACCTTTTGCAGGAACTTGAAAATGTTTTTACTGAGCCATTTCACCTTTGCGATGTTAAGATTAACCACTTTGGTCTTCCTTTAGGAGGACAAAAGTTGAAATTTCTTGACCTGGATGCCGTTTTCCCAAAATCTGTGTTAAATAGGATAATGAATAATAATAGGGAGTGCGAGAGGAACGAAGACTGCGATTATTTCGATTGCAGGTCGTTGTGCTCGAAAAATATGCGCTGTGAATCACCGGTGGTTAATAATAATTTACAAGTTTGTATTGCGAATGAGTATGGAATTAATATAAAAAGTCAAGATGATGTAAGATTCATTTCATTTAACAGATATTAATATATAAATGTTTCCATTTCAGATAATTTGTGAAAAAATATTCCTGGGATGGACACTCTCAGGAACAATAATAATTCCTGGATTGTTGATGTCTGAACACACGAGCAGTTCTTTGGCTGTGCTTTTGAGACAATGTGCAAATCCAACTGGAGAACATACCCAACTGGCTCGAGCTGCAGCTCCAGAAAATTTAAAATCACGTTTATATAATATGTTGAATGAGATGGAGCGTGAATTAAGTTCTTCCTTGTGATCTTAATTTAGTATTTAATAATTAAAAGCTCCAAATTCTTCCTAATACCTTGATTCAAATTTTACATTTTTTTGTATAAAATTGTATTTAATAATATTGTTATCATTCTTAAAAAGTTAATGAATTTGTGCCTATAGTGATGAGCCTGGTCATGCTTGTCCAATAAATTAATGAAACTTAAAAGGATTTAAAATCTAAAGTTCTGAAACGAAGGCTGAGTTTCAAACATTAATTAATATTAATTTCATATAAGTTTGTACGTTATTGGCCATAGATTAAAGATAAAGTACTTCTATCGAGGATAAATAATTGCATTTTAAATTCTATGTAATCTTATTAAGGAAATTGTGTTCGCAATTCAATTTCGATCTGAAAAAAATAGAAATTTAGAAACAGAAATTACAGATAATATATAGTTTATGAATGTGAGTACGAAATGGTATACACTTATAGCAATTATGTACTTTTCCACATTTTGTTATTGATGCACTTTGTACTGTACTAAGAATTAAACAATGCAGATAATTAAATTAACATTTAAGGACGTTGATATACCAAGTTAAAATTTTATCCCAAGCATCCTTTAGAGTAAGGAATTGCCTGACTGCTTCTAATTTTACAAGTGATAGAATATTATTTATGATTAATTTGTATCAATAGATATATAAAGAATTATATCACATAACGAACTGTCTTTTGTAATAATGCTAGAATCAGAGATTACAATATAATTTATGATTAAGAATTAATGTAAGAAATGAGAAAACTAATAAAATATGAATCAATTTGAGCTGATCATTTAATGATTAATTTAAAAAACAAATTAATTTCAGGTTGTTTTTAAGATCATAAAAAGTAAGAATAGGAAATATATATAGTAACCGAATAAATATGTTTATTTAAAATTTAATATCTTATTCATTGGACAACACATCATCACTCTTCTTCTTTTAGAATTTGTACGATCTGTACCATTTAAATTTCAGAGATTCAAAAAAACCGCCATTACTTATTGATGCGCAAATGTCTATTGCGCAGGGTTCGGAACCCTTGGACTGGTAACAAGAAAAACCTTAACCAACATATGTACTGTATAGTTTATGGCTGATGGGCGACGAAAATTAAATTCGAATTCGTTACTTGTCTGATTTCGTCTTTCTGTGGTTTTCTGGATTATCGTCTGCAGCCTACAGGTCAAAATTTCCTTAATAACGAGCCCATTTTAGCAATAAAATCATGTGGGGTATCGGAGAATATCCACCAGAATATAATCCGTCGATTCACGGACCTTATGATCCGGCTAGATATTATGGCAAACGTGAGTATTTAATTTAAGTATTCATCGTCTTTCTCTTTCAAAATGTACTATCAATATTTCATTTTTTTAACAGCGGACACACCTTTTGGCCAACTAAAATTGAGTGAAGTCGGCTCTTGGATTTCTCGTCGCGATAAAAGTCCACTAGCCCTTGGTCGTCTTGTCTCCAGAGGTAATATTTTATTTTTTGATTAATTTAGATGTTTCTCCTTGAATATTGCATAACCGCGAGCATAACCTCTCAATAAGTTGAGACGTTGCTTGCAAAGGCGATTATATAACGAGCAGAGATCTAATATATATATTAATATTTTTTTAATAAATTAATTTTATGTCTGAACTCGATTGATGAAAAAAATATTAATTATAATTCATTTTTATAGCTTGGTGGCGTTGGCAGCATAAATACATGCTACCCAGGAATGCGCTCTTTGTTGGACCCATGCAATTAATTGTCGCCGGAATGGGTTTCTTTTACTATCTTAATTACGGCAGGATCAGTGAGTATTGCCTACTTATGTATTTGGCAAATAGCGAAGCATCTGAAAGACTGATTCTTCAAAAAAATCCATAAATATACTCATTTTAAGAGTAGTTGTTTTTAAGAATGTTTTCCAGTCCATGGTTTAAAAGGATTATTTAAATGTTTTTGTATTTTTATATACTTATTGAAGAATCGACCTTTCGCATTGCCTTCAATAGCCAATTTGTGATTGAAATTTGAAATAGTTGATCAGAATTGTTTAATTAATTTGTTATTTTAATTTACAGAGTGGCATAAGAACTACAAGTACCACTAATATTCTGCAGCGATTGTCTCGCATACATAGAACATACGTCAGAATTCAGAGAAACATGTTAATGCAATTGTGTATCGAATAAACTTGAGTCAAAATAGAAAAATTATAATCAGATATTCGTTCAAAAATTAAACTGTCTGAAGGTAATCGTGTTGTTTTAACCATTCTCCCGAATTAGAGGAAAACCATGATGTCATGACAAATTCAAGCTGGAATCCATGCAAGTTAAAGTTCCTACAATAAGTGATTTCCGCAAAAATCCAAAAAGTATATATTTTTATCAAAAGATATTTAACTTGAAGTAATTTCCTTTAGTAATTTTATTTAGTCTTTAATAAATACTTTAATTACTAATTCTTTCATTCTTAGAAATGCCACACCGGTGTTTATCTTCTAAAGTTTTTGTTTATTTTAATTATTGGCGTTTTAATAATAATTAAATAATTTTCCTCAATTCTTTTTTTGCAATTACCAAATATTTTATCATGGTAAGTAAGATGTTTACGAATTACTTGTAGTAGTATCGTAAAAGAATTTTACTTTCTCACTGTCATTCAATTCTAAAAAGTAGAAAAGCTTTTATAATACATCAAAATTTAAGATTGTAAGTTGTAAATTTATTTGCAAAGCAAATATTTCTTTGAAAAATGCTCCTGATTTCACACTCTCGCAGTGTGAAATGATACAAGTGGTTCGGAGAGGAAATTAAAGTGTCAGACTGGCAGACATTTGATTGCAGAGATTTTTTTTAATCTCTAGGGTGACCAGACGTCCTTCTTTTTTGATGGTTGTCCTTCCGTCCTTCTTTTTTACCAAATGTCCTTTTTCAAAATTTTCGTGCTATTTCACGTTTTTTATTACGCGGACTTAAATTTTGTTCACAATATAATATTTGTATAATTTGTATGAGCGTAATAACCTTTTGAATTTTAAAATAACGCGCCAAATTTGACCATGGGTTAGGGGAATGTTAATGGTGGGAGGTGGGTGGTTCTTTTTTTCCTATCAGCGATCAAACCATCTGGTCACCCTATCGGAATTAGGCTGTGCAATGTGACGTCACAGGCCACATGGTGGGGGGTAGACTGTCAGGAAGATTGGGCTCAACAAAAATTGTACATGGAAATCAATGCAAACTGAAATAAAAACAATTTTTCAGCGTAAGTAAGTAATACATTTATTAATAAGTATATTTTATAAGTAAACAATTCATTTCCGCTTTTTTTGAGTACCCATTTGTCCCTTGATATACTTTTAATTTTTGAATATAAAATTAAATGTCATAAATTTGTAGATTATTTGACCGTTTGATTTGTGTTGATAACCCCAAAAACGGCCAAATAACCTAAAAATTTATGACATTTAATTTTATATTCAAAAATTAAAAGTATGTCAAGGGACAAATGGGTACTCAAAAAAAGCGGAAATGAATTGTTTACTTATAAAATATACTTATTAATAAATGTATTACTTACTTACGCTGAAAAATTGTTTTTATTTCAGTTTGCATTGATTTCTATGTACAATTTTTGTTGAGCCTAACCTTCCTGACAGTTTACCCCCCATCATGTGGCCTGTGACGTCACATTGCACAGCCTAATCTCTGATCTGAAAATGAATATATATATATCCTTCGTGATATATATACTCTACACAAGTGTCAAAAACTATATGTATCAGGTTTTTGGTGATGGGAGCCATCAGATACATATGGGGAATGTGAAATGATACATCAGGGTAAAATTGGTACATACATACATACATGTGTACAGCCAGAGAAAAAGTCGTACATATTGTGAACTCGGCCTTAAGAAAAATTGAAAGAATAAAATGTGAAATCACAATTGACGACAGTCGGTGAAATTCAAATAAAGTATTAAAATCGTTTCTTCTTTCCTCTCTTATCAACAAAATTTATTCTCTAATCTTATTAAATACTCATTCTTATTTTATCCCCTTCTTATCAAAAAATGTTCTTTTGCTCCTCGCAACCTTATCAATAAAGGCACTGATTGGCTGAAGAATGCAGGGGCGTATTTTTTGGATGCGTAAAATCGGCCAATGGGGCCAAAATCAGAGGACAAAACTCAGGTTCTCTAGCAATATGGCTGTCAGTATAAATTTGATGCTTGTAACATGCGTTCCTCTCTGAAAAATTCAATAAATGGACCGCGTCGCTGTCGAATTCAGGAAAAAATACGGTGTGACGTGACTTTTGGTGCCCTAAAACAATGGGAAACAGCAATGAGGGTTAGCTGAGAAAATTTTTTCACGTCTGTATAGTAATTAAAAACAGCAGGTGAGTCTGACAACAATCTCTGTTATTTCCATACTGCCCACCCCTTTTTCCAACAGATGCACACAGATATAACTTATGAAAAATTCTCGCTCTAACAATTCTATCATTTGACACCTTAAATTTTGTATTCCTTACTGATTTTGACCCAACTTGCACAACATAATTGACATATAAGTAAAAAGGACGCGTCCTTGCTGATAGCGTTTCCTACTGCATCATCGCCAGCGGCTTATCCCCTTTTTAAAGCCCAAACACACAATCTTCACATTCACATAAAATATTTAAATAGGGGTCACTACATATCCTAAAGCGATTTAAGAAGTAATCAATTACAGAATTGAGTTAATTAATTATTATAGAGGAATGTCATATTATATACTTCCTAATATGTTAATTGTTATATTTTGCGATGACAATATATAAACTGTACATACATACTTATTAGAATGTAAAAATAACTAATTTATATCAAAATATATTTTCAAAGTAAGTTTATTTTTCATTTTGAGGTTTTTATCTACGTTTTATATATCTTATATATTTAGATCTGGAATCTATTTTTAGTGTCACTTTTCTCTGTATATAAAAAATTGAAATTTATTGTTGACCCTGGATTGAAGTCATGTTAACCCAGATTTTGATGAAAGTAATATAAATAAACAGGTGCTTAAGAACCGAAAAGGGAGGCGTGGCTCTGAATGCCATAGAATAATTAATAATATTTTCATAATTTGGAGCCATAATCATATGTTTGAGCATTAAATCTGTCATCTCACTGATTCAATAAATTGAGAAATTTCCAAAAGCTTTTCGGAGGAACCTCGAATTCTTATTTGCTATAAAAATTTTATTATATTGGCAAACTGGATTAAATATTACTTAACTTCTTAGACTTTATTTTTGTTGATAAATTATAAAAGTTTGTCATATCTGACGCAAAATATTATGTATATTAATAACATACATGGGTTTGCGTTTTTTGCAAAATATAGATAAAAAATATTTTTATACTTTCTGGAGAAAAATATTTCTAGAATTTAGTACTAAGGTATTAAAATGAAAATCAACGAAATTACTAATTAAAGTATAAAAATTTGTATAGTTCTACCTAAAAAATAATTTTTGCGATAACTGTTAAACGCTTTTCTCTTTGACGTAATGCTTTGTAGAATGCGCGCACATATTGCAGCTCAAACAGAAATTCATTAATTTTTAAAGTTATGAACTTGAAATCTCTAATTTGGAATGTTATTAAGTTCAAAATGGTTTATTTTAAATGCCTAGTTCTATATTGATATACTAATTTCAACATTAAAGCCTCAAATTTAAAATTCTTCAATTTCCGAAGTTAATGCTGGTCACCTGGAAAATTTAATAATAATTTTCCTATAATTTAGGTAGGGAGAAATCGAAAATTCATGGGGATGGGGATTGATTGGAGACACGTCATTTGAGCTGTATGCAACAATATCGCAGGCGTAGAATGTTCAGACCTTTATGCAAACATTTTTGTTTAAATTGCACCTAAAATTCGAAGGACTATTGGATTTCGCGGCTAAATTGCTGATCTATTTTCAAAAAGTGTATTTCAAGTTAGGGTAGGAGAAGTTTAAGGAAAAAGTGAGGAAACTTCGTTTTTTCGGTCTAACTATCTGGAAACCCTACGCAAGCGCAATATCTGGCGCAGATTCCCGTGTCACATTACATACTGAGTTTCTTGTTTCTGGAATGTTATTGCCTGGACAACAGTCTCAGTCGCTTTGCCCAGTAGTAAAGTTGCTTACGTTTGCTTTCTATTCGCTCACTTTCTTCCCCACCAACATATCCTAAAGAAAGTCAAATTCACTTATTGGATAGAATATACGACAAAATAATTTCAAAGCGTTTGAAATTGACGTTTTGAAAATTTGAATATAAATAAAAACCTCGAAAATCTCATGTATTTAGTAAATTATTATCTTTCTTGGGTAAACTAAACTTTTCCGTTTAAAAACAATATAAAAACTCTCCCGATTAGTAGAGAAAGGACTATTTGCACTTCACATAGGTCACTTCGTCTTTTTTCGAATATGTACTTAGAATACTCATAAAATTCTCTTATAGTGATACGTATAAACTTAATCGGAAAGAAAGGCCTGTATGAGTTTGATTTTTAGATTCTAAAAAGTGAGAGGTGACTTATCGAAACTAATACGCCTCTTTCTATTTGTACAAGTTCCTCAATTCATCACTCCCGACACTTGTACAAATACCTATTTGTGTATCTCTATTATTTTTAAGAGAGAACATTCATGAAATTTATCATGAAATAATTTTTTAAAAGAATATCTTATGAAAAAATTTGATTAAAAAAAAGCTAAAAATACTAATATAATCTTTCGTTTGTTTTCAGAGACTCGAAAACATTGGTTTAAGTGTTTCTGATAATCATGACATCAAGGTATGTTATTATATAAAATTTTATCTTCGAATTTAAAACTAAATATTGTGCATCAATTTTTTCAAAACAAATTTTGTATATTATTAAATGTCTGAGAGTTTTAAATCTTTATGTCCTCAGGACGTGTACCTTTTTTCAGATAACAGCCACTGGTATTCTTTCTCTCTAAGCCTAAGAATTCTATGGAAAGTTGTGATAACTTGGTACCACTTTTGATACCTACCAAAAGCTTTTAGTTAGAGAAGAGAATATTTATGTCAGGGTATTCAAGAAAATCGATACCAAATTGTTATCACGCGCACGCTTTTAGTGATAAAAATAATAAATAGTTCTTTTCCATTACTCTAAGGGTGTTAGCACTGATAGCCTTCAAATTCTAGAAAACTTACAAAGATTTTTACTGAAAAAATATTTGAATTTCATATTTTCACTGTGTATTCTGATTCATCTTTCAGAAAAGAATACTATTAAATTCTTAAGGAAAGAAAGAAATGAAGAAACGGTATTTTAATGAATTTTCTTATCTATAATAATAGATCTTACAAAATTCCTAATTTCGAATCCAACTTGATGTTACATATGGATAATTTGTATAACACTTTTTACTTTTCTGTAGCTTAACAAACTTTAATTGACAGAAAAAAATTTTTTTTTATCTTTTATGCCCTTCTGAGTAGCCAATTTTCAGTGTTTTACACACGTTTTCCCTAACACTCGATCTCACAGAAACCACATTCATAAGGCAATAAACCTTCACAACTACATATTATGTGCCAGACATTCTTTTCATTCAAAGCTTCAAAGCAGTTTTTAACACAGAAAATAATTATTTTTATGTGCAGCGTGGCAGCAGCTCGGAAAAGCTAACAAAGCTAATCTTACGTGAGATTGAAAAAAGAATACACAGTTTATTACGTAAAATCCACATACATTTTTTTTAAATATTGAAGGCAGAATTTAAATATTTTTCTTAACACAATTTGTGTATGATTGGCAGTTCAGTTGCATTAAAAAAAAAAATAACGTTATACGTTGATAATACTGTTCCGAACTACACTTTTTTTCAGTTTTTAATTGTCTGATAAGATTAAAGAAATGGCAAGTAGAATGAGGAATATAACTACGTCCTTGTTGTTTGAAAAAGTCGTGGTAAAAATGTTAGTTAAATTACTTAGAAAGAAAAAAAAAAAACAATTTGAATTAAATTTAGAAATAGAATATGTATTGTAAAAAAAATTTCTATAATCGTCATTGATCAAAGTAATGTTGTGTAATCTTATGTACCTAACTGAATTTACGTAAAACTTCTTAAAGGTAGATACACAATAGAACAGTAAAACTGTCATTAACATGATTCTATAATGAACCATCGAAAGGGCTTTGAGTTCAATGGTGAACCGAACTTGTAATTTGAATCCGAAGATGGTTCTGTCCTTTTCTATTATATTGTTTCATCTCCCTTGTTACGCATGAATGAAAAGGACAGAACCATCTTGGAGCTCAGGTAATAGGTTCGTAATAGAATCGTTACAGTTGGTAACAAATGATGATGCATTTCAGATCTAGAATTGCTATATTGATTTTAGATTTAAATATTTGATCAAAGATTGTTGTCTGTTAATTAATAATACCGTGATTTTATTTATTCTTTTTTAGGCTAGACAGGCTATTTATTCTATTGGAGGCGGGGACGAATGCTGTCACTAAACGCGCAGCAGCTCAACAATTAGGAGAAGCTCAACGGTTACATCCACATGAACTGCACCACTTATTAGCCAGAGTATCGAAGTTACTAAAATCACCGCAATGGGACACAAGAGTATCAGCAGCACATGCTGTTCAGGCGATTTTGTCCCAGGTTCCACCTTGGGATCCGGAACCCTTCAAAGAGGAAACCAATGCAGAAACAAAACCAAATCAACGTAGGTTGAGCAACACAAATCGAAAACTAAGTCTGCACGATTTCGACATGGGTCGAGTACTGGCGAAGAGTTCTCACCTTACGGGATCGGAAGGAAGCGAATACGATGTTATCACCGAGGAGAATCAAGAAGAAAACATTGCTGCAAAATTAGGTATGCATCCGCGATTCATGGGCGTTGATGCAGAAGATTTAGCTCCTGTTGTTCCTTCACTTGTTTCGAAAAACTCACCTAATAAAGTTTCTGTGGAAGAAACTTTGGGCCAGGGCGAAGGTCTTAGCAGGCGGGAAATGAACAGGGCGAAACGCAAGGTGGGTTAAGTTCTATCTGGCTATCTTGTCAATGTTGAATCTTAAATTTAATTTTTGGAACTTGTTGATAACTCTAAATACTTTCAAATTTTAGGCTCGGCAGTCGATATCGAAACAACGTTCCAGAGATCCAGATGAAGCGTCATCGGATCACACTAGTTCATCTAATAATCAGTCACAAGCCAACAGTAACCTAGAATCTGTAGGGAAAAAAATCAAATTAGAGGAAACAATCTCAGAAAGTTGGTGGAGTTCCAGTTCCAGCGAATCAGGACCTCCAGTACCGGATGGAACAGGATGCTGGCCAGAAACTGCCATAGACTGGCCGCTAGAATTCTTCGCAGAAAGTTTGTGTCACGACTTGTTTAGCCAAAAGTGGGAAGTGCGACATGGAGCGGCAACAGCTTTAAGAGAACTAGTTCGTCTTCATGGAAAAGGTAAAGAAAATTCATTATCCAGAGTTACTCTTCAATGTTTTCCCATTGTACGTTTTCTAAATTTTTTTAATTCTTACAATTTCCAGGAGCTGGAAAATCCAAGGACCAGACAGTGCAGGAAATGGAGGAGAGTCACCGGCAATGGGTAGTGGATGCAGCACTCCGTCTTCTCTGCGTTTTAGGATTAGATCGATTCGGAGATTTTGTGTCGGACCAGGTGGTCGCCCCAGTTCGAGAAACCTGTGCTCAAGCCTTAGGCTCACTTATGCTACTGATGTCGAAACAGAAAGAAAAACTCGATTCAAATAAAGATATAATGGGTATTCTATCCGTTATGCTAAAACTTTTAGAGCACGATGAGTGGGAAGCAAGGCATGGAGCTTTGCTCGCCTTGAAGTACTTGCTTGCTGTACGAGACGATCTTCTGGACGAACTTCTTCCGAAAGCTTTTCCTGCTATTATGAAAGGTCTCGCTGATCCCGTAGATGATGTAGGTGCAGCTGCTGCAAGTGCCCTTATTCCTGTAGCATCTACTCTACCTCGATTACTCGATGGGGCTAAACTCGAAGTCGTCGTCGTGAGACTTTGGGAACTTTTAAAAGAGCAGGACGATCTAGCGGCTGCCTGCAATAGTTTTATGGGCCTTTTGGCTGCTATTTTATCATTGCCAGCTGCCCGTGCTTGTCTTTCACCTCAGTCCTTGTCCGAAGTTTTGCCCCGTCTTTGGCCATTTCTCAGTCATTCAAGCTCGAGTGTCCGGAAAGCAGCACTGCAAACCCTCCAAACTTTAACTGGAGACGATGGAGAGAAAACGGTTAATAAAAAAGAACGCTGGGGCGAAGGTGGTGGTCTCGTTTTGCAGGAAGCTCTCCGTCATGTGTTCCAGCGAGTATTAATCGAACACGTGCCTTCAATCCAGGAGGTAGCGGAGCGTGTTTGGGAGAATCTAGTCGTTCGAAGTGATCTCGAAATGTTACTACACGCGGCGTGTCCTTTAGTCAGCACTTGGCTCTGTCTTGCCATGCAACCTGAGCACATGCCTTTTAACCTCAGTCTCTTAATGAATGTCCTTCCTACACAAAAGAACGCAAAGAGCAGTCAGTCGGTTGGCAACTGCGAGGGGCCTTTAGATCTTGCAACTGGAGCAAATAACATTGTTAAACCGGCATCAGAGCTCAAAGTTTACTTAGGAGGAATCGAAACTGTTGCTCAAAACATACGACATGCGAATGTGGTTCAAGCTCGTTGTATGGCATCTAGAATGCTTGGATTGCTTTCGAGTTACGTGGTGAAGCCAGCACCAGGAGTTGAATACACTTCGGAAATTCCAAGTCCTGGACTTTGTTACGCCAAGGTTTTGTTGGCTCATCTGACTTCGAGATCTGCGCTGCAAAGGATGGTTGTTGGTCTCACTATGTCGTATTGGGCTGCGCTCGATCTTTCAAAGCCGCCAGATGTTCCGGACATTCTAAGGTATTTTAGAAACTTCTAACTCTTTTTACAATTCTAACAAGTCTTTAAACTCTATATGTAACTGAGTTACAATTTGTTTTAGGGATCAATTGCTGGCATGTTTGAACGAGTGTGTCTATTATGATGAAATTGCAGGCGCATTCACTCGATTATTACACGAGAGTCGAGACTATATAGCAACTTTGAAGCATTACAAAATTCCTGTACCTGTAGAGGTTAATAGCTCCGGTGTGATGACCCTAGATCAAATAGCTGTTCTTGCCTCAAAACCAATCCCTGGAGCTGTGATAAGCGGACCTTCTGAAAATCACGGTAACGGATCTGTTTCCACGATTGGAAATAGTCCAGTTATCATCAAGCTCAAAACGAAGCTAGTCGAGAGTTTGGAGGAACGTCGGCGGGCGCTCGAGTCAGGTGCTCAAACAACTTCGAATCAACAACAGGCACTTAATGTTACATCCATGGCAGCTCTTGCCGGAGCCGCGACTATGCTCAAGTGTCTTCCTGTACCTCCGCAACCTTTGAACCCACTCGTTAAACCACTCATGGAATCGATCAAGCGTGAGGAGGACGAAGAACTGCAGAAGTTGGCAGCCAAGTATTTGGCTCATCTCGTCAACTTCTGCGTCGAACGGAAACCATCTCCAAATGCTAAGGTTGTTATTAATATCTACCATCTACTGTACCTCTCTATGATTTGAAATTGCTTTTAAGACCTTGAAATTTCTGTGAAAACACTAGAAATCTCAAATAAATTTCTTGAAATTCTTAAAAAAAAAGTTCAATATAGCTAATACTTACTTTAAATCTCTTGAAATATTTTAAAACATTAAAAATTTTTTGTAATAAATATTAACAATATTAATATTTAATAATATTAAAATTTCATTTTATTTTTAGATAGCAACAAATTTGTGCACCTTTCTATGTTCGGACGCCGAATTTACTCCGAGAATAACAGCTGGATCTCTCGGAGATCCTTTTGATGGAATTTTGACATTAAATAACAGGCAGAGACATGCTGAGAGAGTAGCGTACAATCGTGGAACAGGTGGAGGAACCAGTTGCAGTAGAGGACCCGGTCGACCACCAGCTACAGAAATTCCTTTGGAAGAACTACTAGCCTGTGAGGAACCTGAGGCTAAAGCTGCTAGAACAAGACGACGAGGAGCTACGCTTGCTCTCACAGCCATAGGTTAGTTTAAGAAATTTAATTTAACCGAAAAAGAAAACATTGGAGAATTCTGTAGTTTAGATAATTTTCACTTTTTCGACAGCAACTCTACTCGGTACCCATCTGCCATCTCGATTGCCTCATCTTTGGGATTTAATGGTTCCGTCAATTATACGAAACACTGCAAAGACTGAAAATACCTTTCAACAAAAGGATTTCGAAGAAAAAGTCAATAAATTAGTGTTCAGCTTACAAGTGTTAGAAATAATGGCTCCAAGTCTGGCTCAACCCCTTCTACCTCAAATATTAGAGTGCCTTCCCTGTTTATGTATCCTCCTAGCTCATCCCTATAAATCAGTGAGACATATGTCGGCCCGTTCTATAGCTGTTCTCGCTTCTCTTGACATTGAAACGGTAAATATAATTTAAAATTTTTACGTAAAACCACTTCTTGAAAAATAATATATTTGAAGATTACCCGTTTTTCTAGACAATGGACTATGTAGTGAAAAATGTGATTCCCTCGCTTGAAACCATCAGTGCGGAGCAAGGAATAAATAGGGTGAAACCAAACGACGTAGACATTCGACGTCAAGGCGCTGCGGAGGCTTTGACTTGTCTTGTAGAGGATTTAGGAGTGAGAGTAGTTCCATACGCAGTCTTATTTATGGTACCTTTGCTTGGAAGGATGAGTGATCAAAATCAAGCAGTGAGATTAGCTTGCAGCTCTACTTTTGCCACTCTTGTTCAATTATTGCCTTTAGACCCTGGCGCGATCACCGGTCCATCTCATCTCGTGTACGTGAAAATGATTTTGAAAGTACATATTAACCCAAGTAAATTAATAATTATTGAAAAATTAATTGAATTTTATCATTTTTAGAGAGAAGAAATCTCAGGAACAGCGATTTTTGGAACATCTCTTGAATCCACACAACATTCCTAATACGAAATTAACAGTTCCCGTTGCTGCGGAACTTCGATCGTACCAACAGCAGGGATTAAATTGGCTCGACTTCCTCAATCGTTATCAACTCCACGGTGTCCTATGTGATGATATGGGCCTTGGGAAAACACTACAAACACTTTGTATCCTTGCTTTGGATCATCACAGGAATCGTCAAGCACCACCTAGCCTAGTTGTATGTCCACCAACTCTTACAGGTAAAAACGAAAAGAATTTGATTAGAAAAACTGAGAATATTATTCCACTTTTCCTTACGGAAAATTCTATTTAATATTTATTAATTCTGTTTACAGGTCATTGGGTTTACGAAGCTGAGAAGTTTTTCAAAGCACGTGATCTTTCTGTAATCCAATATGCAGGAACACCACCAGATCGAGAAAAAATGCGACCGCGAGTCGCTCAATACAAACTTGTAGTTGCGAGTTATGATATCGTGCGAAAGGATATCGAATTCTTTGAGGCAATTCAGTGGAATTACTGTGTTCTGGATGAAGGTCACATTATTAAAAATGGGAAGACTAAAAGTGCAAAGGCTGCCAAAAGGCTTCATGCTCACCATAGATTAATCCTTTCCGGAACTCCAGTGCAGAATGACGTTCTCGAACTATGGTCGCTTTTCGACTTTCTAATGCCCGGGTTTCTCGGTAGTGAGAAACAATTTGCGGCTAAGTATTCCCGACCTATCTTAGCATGTCGGGAATCTAAAGCCGGAGATAAGGAACAGGAAGCGGGAGCTCTAGCGATGGAAGCTCTTCATCGACAAGTACTACCATTCCTTTTGAGAAGAAATAAAGAAGACGTTCTGAAGGACCTACCACCCAAGATCACTCAAGATTATTATTGCGAACTTTCGCCTCTGCAACGAACTCTCTATGAGGACTTTAAATCTAGACATTCTGCTACACTAACGACAAATTCCTCGGATTCTTCTGCTAACAATCCTCATGGTGGTCACGTGTTCGAAGCACTGAGGTACCTGAGAAATGTTTGCAACCATCCGAAACTAGTTCTTAATTCTCGACATCCTCAATATCAAACGGTTAGTATAACTCTTTATTTTCGTATATTTTAAGTATTAATTAGAATAGAAACATCGTCGAGGTTAACGAAAATTTATTCTATTTTCAGATTTGCAATTCATTAAAACTACAACAAAGTACCTTAGCCGAAATCGAGCATGGAGCGAAGTTACCAGCCCTCAAGCAACTTTTGCTTGATTGTGGAATTGGTCAGCCACAACAACAACAACCAAATAAGAATTCAACCACGAACCCAATGATTGCCCTTGAAGGACAACAACAAACACAACAATTAGTGAGTCAGCACCGAGCGCTGATCTTTTGTCAATTAAAAGCGATGTTAGATATCGTTGAAAAAGATTTACTTCGCGTTCATCTACCAACTGTGACATATTTGCGATTAGACGGAAGTATACCTGCTGCGCATAGGCATTCAGTGGTTGCACGATTCAATGCAGATCCTTCTATAGATGTTCTTTTATTAACAACTCAGGTTGGAGGACTTGGTTTGAATTTAACAGGAGCGGATACAGTTATCTTTGTTGAACACGACTGGAATCCTATGAAGGATTTACAAGCAATGGACCGAGCACATCGCATCGGGCAGAAAAAAGTGGTTAACGTTTATCGGTTGATAACCAGGGCGACAGTTGAAGAGAAGATTATGGGACTTCAGAAATTTAAATTGATGACTGCGAACACAGTTATTTCTACAGAAAATGCTTCGTTAGAAACTATGGGCACTGATCAGGTATGACATAGAAAATCAACATTCACCTTTTAAAACGTCAAAAGCATTAAAAACTCTGACTATTAAGTACCTCAATAGAAGCTAATTAAATATCACTTTCTTTCAGCTTTTTGACCTATTTTCCTTGGACAATAACAAAGATAGGAGATCCGATCAGTCTGACGACGGCAGCTCCAAGATCAGTGGAGTTCCTGGAGTAAGTCGCACAGTTCTTGAAATACTTCCTGAACTCTGGGAACAGCAACAATACGACGACGAATACGATCTCGATTCTTATCTTTCCACTTTGAAGACCGATAACTAACAGTAATTCTTTTTTATACATCGTTATCATAAACTAGTTTCTAAAGCCAACTTATTTTCCAGAATTTAGTTTTTAATTTAAAGATTTAGCCTTTCGAAAACATAAAGGTCAAATCATTACGCGCGATATTATTGGATATGTTTCCCTCGGAACAAAATTAGAAGAAAATGTGTACCATAACGAATCCAGACAAGCCATTTAAAAAGACATGTCTTTAGCGTCAAATGAACACTCGAGCGATTCGCTTAGACTTAGGAACGATAAGTTCAAGTAAATTTTAGGTTTTTTTTATTTATATTAACTTATAAAAATGTCAATACACCTATGATTTGTACCAAAGTCATTTTGCGTGATTTTTTCACACGATCAAGGTTGTTTGAAATGAAAGAGAACAGCGATTGATTAAGATTTCTCTTTATTTATAATAACTTATAAAAATGTCAATGCACTTAAAATTACAATTTGTATCAAAATGATACGAGGTACTGTCATTTACACGCCCAAATTTGTTTTCCTCTATCCTTCCAAAGACGTAGTCAGGGGAAAGGCAAGAAAACAATTCTAATTGTGGACGAGATAAAATTTGTTTAGAAATACTGTCAATATTTAAAACAAACAGGAATTTAAAAACATTTTAAAATTTAATTTAAAACACTCAGCTTTTCAAAAACATAAAAAGAGACACCCCATGGAAAAATCCTGACTAGGCCATCGGTTCAACTACATTCCTTCCGAATCGTACATTCAATATTAATTAACAAACATTGGAAAAACTGGTATCTACAACTTGGATTTGCACTTGGGATCTAAATTACCCGCGGCAAAAATATTCTGAGGATCTAGATGAGATTTGGCTGCTCGATAAAGAGAAACACCAGCGTTTCCAACAGCTTCGGGATAAAAAGCTGCTCGCATTTTTCCTACGCCATGATGATGCGAAAGAGATCCTCCATTGGCGAGAATTTCTTCTCTCGCAGCTTCCTCAATTGCCTCGTAAGCCTCGACCGGATTGGTTAAGCCTTGATAATTAAAAGCCATATAAAAGTATATACAGCATCCTGCGTCGTAAGTCTGTGTGACGCGACAGGAGACTAAATAAGATAGAATTCCTCTCATCGTGCAATCGCGAATGACTCTTGCCTTAACGTTCTTGCACAAAGCGTATGCGCGATTCCAAGAGACGGAGGTTTCGAAAGATTCTGCGAGCACTCCGTAGTCGAGTCCCAGATCGCGAATGTATGCAATTACGAAGGTCAGGGTGTAACCTCGTTCTCCATTACTCTCACCGGCTGGAACACCGTTGAATTTTTTTGCGACTTTATAGATCTTCTGCTCCTGAGTCGAAACATCTTCATTCGTGTGACCTTCGAATAAAAGCGTTGCGACGCATATACTGTCCCAATTGTAGCCTTTTATCTTTGTAACGTAGGCGTGCTTCAACCCTTGAAGAAGAACTCCACCCCAGCCAGTTTGTGGCCTCAAAGCTTGACCGAATTTGAACTGCTCATTATCCATAAGTCGAATACTCGCTGGCTGACAACGTTGTCTTGCGACCTGAGAAATATTAGAATAAACTTGCTTTTATAATTTTAATTTCTTATATCGGAAAACAAGTATGATAATTTTCAGATGATAATTACCTCTCTCATGGCACTGACTCCACTTGCAAAGTCAGGGAAAACAATACTTCCGTATTTTACTACTCGTGGTAGTGGCCTGATTTTAAAAACGACTTCTGTGACTACGCCAAGAGTACCTTCGCTTCCAAGAATCATTTGATCGAAGTCGGGTCCGCACGACATTCGTGGAACCTGAAAACCTTTTTCCAGCGTCACCACGGAATCTTCAATCCTTCCAGTGACCATTCTTAGTCGAACGACGAGATCCTCAATGTTACCGTAAACATTTTTCTTCATACCGCTCGCCCTTGTTGCGACCCATCCTCCTAAACTATTTCAACATATAATTTCTTGTTAGAATCATTACTTTATAAATGAACGTGTCCAAACCAAAAAAAGTTACTTCGTAACTGTCAATTTACAAAACTATCGTATACAGAATATAATTTATACAGGATTTTTAAGTTTCTCAAGTTCGCAACTTCAATTTTTGAGTAGCCATTCTGCTAAATAAGACGTTTAAAAATTACAGCCACGAATTAATTCCTTCTTGTTTGAACAATATAAAATCATTTTGGACCTTTTTTTTTTAAATTTCAGAAAAATCTACCTTGAAAATTCGTAGGAATCTGGTTCATGCCCGGAAGTAAGTCCCTGTAAACGAAGCTCACGTTCCAGGTCTTGACCAATGATTCCAGCTTCGCAACACGCTAACAAATTTTCCCTATCAATCCATAATATTCTATTCATTTGGGAGGTATCGAGTGATATGATAGTCCTACGTTCATTTTTGGGACAACTTGCTGCACCACTGACACTTGTCCCACCTCCAAAGGGTATGCAAGCTACGTCGTATTCTCCACAAATTTTCACAATCTTTTCGACATCGTTATGGCATTCTGAAATAGAAAATAAATAAATTACTAAATAATTAAAAACTAAAGTGACATTTTCAACACAAAAAGATCTTTTTCTCTGAAGAATTTTAGTACATATAAAAATAATTTACTTGGCCATAGGACAATGTCCGGTATTCTTTGGTATGATCCATATTTTAGTAAGAAAATTTCTCTTAAGGTGTGACCATGAGCTCGAACTAAACGATCAACTCCTTCCGTCGAAAATTCAATTCCACTCTGTTTAATTGCTTCAAGAAGATTTGTTGATAAAATTGGTTCTGGATATGTTTGCGGTAACGATTGAGGTTCGTGCTTTTTCGTTACGTCTACTTTTAATACTTCTTGGACCCAAGTTGTGAAGTATGGTAATGTTTGGTTTCCTATTGGATAACTAGTAGAAAAAATCAAATGAATTATTTATTCTTTTTCAGTTAACACAATTTACTATGCAAACCTATTTTATCTCCAAGAGTGATATTTTTTCATTTTTTTGCATTAAATAAAAGTAAAGAATAAAAGTTTCCTCTGAGGGTTTCCGCTTTCCAACTTTATAAAGTAAGATTCTATTCTTATCAGTATCAACAATCTTATCAAGAACACATACCATAAGTCTGATTATTACTCTAGCAAATATGAAAATAAAATATAAGAAAAAAATATAAAATATTTTTTATACAATATTTCAAAATATTTTGATTGTATGAAAATAAAAGGTATTACGCGACGTTATGTAATTAAAATTACGTAAAAAATGCTTCTAATATAATACACACTTTTCCCATTCATTATGAATATCCACTTTACGTAATGTTATTAGGTACTTGGAATAATAAGCGACTGCATGTGAAAATGTTGACAGTTAAGTGTCAGAATTCAAGGATGAAAAGGATATCAAATTCAAAATTTTTAAAAATGATATCAACCACACGTAATAAACAAATTTTTAAAATTCAAAGATTTTAATTTAGTTTAGTTTAATCGACACTTAACTGCGGTTAAAGCATTAAAAGAATTTTAAATGAAAAATAATACATCCATCTATATCAGGAATCAGGATATTACAAAAGTTGCTAGTGTTTCTTATGACAGTAAAAGTTTATTATAATATTATACTGTCATAAGAAACTGAGACTACATATTACGCTCATTTTATAAAAAGAGGGTAATATATAGTCATACATTTCATTCCGAAGAAAATATATGTATTACATAGTACATATTTACAATTTAAATAATAGAGAAAAAGGTGATCAGTAAATAAGTTTTGAAATAAATAATCATTGCAAAATAAAAATAAGCCATTGTGAATAATTATTTTAGTTTCAGTCAAGCATTTACAATTTAAATGTCACTTTTATCTAAGAAGCTGTGTATGCAACTAATTGAAAATTTAGGTACTGACGTATATATTTAAACAACGATTATCACACTACAGAAGAGAAACGTATTTCAGCATCTAAGTAAATGAAATTAACATCTGAAGAATTCAGATTTTTTAGTTGCTTCACAATGTAAAATACATACAGATAGTTTCTTGCATAGCAAACTACATAGTATTTGTTGAACGTCATTGAAAATATGACTCACTCAATTTTTATTGTTAGATAATTTTTTTTATTGTATTTAAATTTTCAAGGGACCCAGAGACATGAATGTTTGATTTTCTACTTAACACATACCGATTTCCGGTAAACTCGATGACGTTATTCTCGTTGACACTAAACTGCGAATCCTTGTAGCCCCAGCCGTTCCATTTGAGCAAATCTTGTCTGAAAATTAAAAAGTCGTGAAAAGTCAATAGCTTAAAATAAACCTATAAAGCTTATTTTCACTTACTTTTGAAATAATAAAATAAGATTTTTTATATTGATTCAAATGAAACTGTGAGACTCTTGATAAATCTAAAAACATTCAAAAGAATTTTAAAATTTTCAATATGAATTCAACCTTTTAACTCACAATCTTTACACAATGAATATTTACGCATATGCGAACTTTCATTGCATATTTACATGTAATTCTTGTAAGAGTAGAAAAACTCCATTTTTATTACTCGAGTGTTGAAATATGACTTGAGTCTACGCTTAAAAAACACTTATTTGAAAATTCACTTCACAACTTTCTAAATAGCATATTTTTTAGAACTGTAATTGTTAGAAATGGTTAGTAATTATAAAAAATTGCAATAGTGGATTTTTTAAATGTAAAAATTACTTGATTGCCTGTATTTATTTAACTCTATAAAAATGGCATTGTCCCTAATTGCGGCTATTTTTTGCGATTTCTATTCTTAGACTTCTGTATCTCTTTTTCTAAGTTAGTATACACCACATAAAGTTGAAATTTATGATCAATATGAGAATAAAAATTTTACTTTAAAAGTAATAGTAAGATCACATTAAAAAAACTCTTTTAAAAATATTGTAAATTGATAAACTATTGATAACTATTTAAAGGTTTGGAAAAGTTCGTTTCGCGGGCGAAAATGAAGGCATACCAATCAGAAGCAACATATTGATTTTTTTCAGACTTTACTAGACTTTACTGGATAAAATAGCACATATGGCTGGAGTGAGATTACAAGTGTGTTCCATTTAAGATGATTTACACATGTACAGTAAATACCAAAAGTGTATATCTACTTTTTATTTCATAAAAGAAATTCTCGATTGCAATTAAACTTGAAGAAATACTTTATGGATTGTGTGGGATATATAAATAAATACGAACGAAACCTATTCACATATATGCACCATTGATTATTTGGTCGATACCATTCCCTTGAATTTATTACATAAATAATATTTGCATAATATACTCTTTCAGTGAGAAAATGCCATCCTGGAGTGAGTCACAATTTACGAGGTGTGGCTTTTTCAATATTTAACTAAGCTCTATAATATATATTTAAAAATTATTATTATTTTTATAACTGCAGCTATTTAAGTCAATTAATTTATTTAAATCTAAAAATTAATTCTTTATTTATCAGGATCTGTTATACCAACATTTTATATTATTATTAATAGAAATATTTATAATTATAAGAATATATGAGTACAATTTTTGTTTATTAATTATGCGCAAAAGATTGATTAGATTTTTTATTATTCTGATTGATCAGTATACTATAAAAATATTCTCGAATAAAAAAGAAATATTAGAAATTATTATGTATTTAAACTAGATAAACAAATTAAAAGGCCTCTGCACTTGCAAGCGACTCTAATGTCAAACATAGAAAGTGAAAGGAATTCTTAAGATTGCTGCGCCTTTAAACTTGAAATTGCTATTAATTATTTGAATCATAAATCGATCTATTCAGAACCCATAGTTTACGAGCCTGGTCAATTTTTTATATGAGTAGGGCACCAAACTTTAGAAAAACTTACCTGACTTTTGGCACAGCACTTTTCACACACATCAGACCATTGAGATTGGCTGTGTCAGCCGGTATCTCATATTTAACAGATTTGTCGGTCATATCACGAGTTTTTTAAAAACTGAAATTCAAATATTTCTTGGCCGCAAAATTTTATTACCACACGCGACAATGTACAACTTGTACACTGCCTAGTGCCTCACTGTCGGCAGAAAAAGCACCAGCGGCAAGCCAAATTTAAATCGATAAAGCCCCCGCCCGAAGAGAATCCTCCTACAATCGTATAGTATTCCTAGTCCTACCACCTAGTCTTGCCGAAGCTTATGTGGGGACTTTAACCAATCGCCTTTTCTGAGACTCTACAATGTTGACTTTTCTCCACAAGGAAACTTCGAAGCTTTACAAATAAAAAAGAAACTCAAAAGAAATTAGATTTTAAATGAAAATTTGAAAATTTAATTTGAAAATTTAATATCCAACAAAATTCAAAATAACTAAAAATAATTTTAAATCAATTTAAAATAATCCAAGTGAATCACGAAGTAATAGTGAAGTGAATTAAAATAATTGAAACTTGTGAATTCACCATTCTTGTAAATAAATAATAACATAAACATACAATTAATTAACATAAATACTCATTTACCTATATGCATAACAAATTTTTCAGAAAAATCAAAAGTTTGTTTTACGTAGAATGTTTTTTTACCGTTTCACTGTCGACTTAATTCATATTTAAATGACAAAGAATACAAACTGTTTACTCGGGTCTAATATCAAGAGGTAGTAGAAGAACTGTTTTGCATATTTTAAAGATTAAATATTTGATGGTCAAATTGACTGCTTTAAATTCCTTCCTCTGGGAATTAAAAAAAAATTCACTTTCGATACCTCGAACTATTTCGACCAATTACAGTTGAGTTTTGCGTGTTAGAGAGAGGGGAAAGAAGAGAGGAGAGAGAGAAATGGATGAAAAAAAGTTGTTGTTGACGTTGTTGTGAATGTAAAGAATGCAAATGTTTTTTGGTCCCTCTATTTTCTCATTTAAAATCACGTATGAATTTCTCTATTAAAAAGTTATGATTCTGGATCTTTTAAGTGAGAAGTTGCCCTAAAAAAGTTAAGAATTACAAGGTATAAAACAGCGCGAAAGAAAATCCTAACCTGCAAGTTCTCATTGAAAGAAAAAGTGAGAGTCACAGATATGTTCCTTCAAATCTTGTTTTGACGTTATTTTCAAATTCCTTTACATAGATTAAAAAAAATGTCTATTTCAATCAAATCTCGAGATGCACAAATAGCTTGGCAACTTCATAATGATATAAATCGACACAATGTGACAGGAATAACTGAAAATGCAGCTTTCCCAAATGATGTAAGTCTATTTTCCTTTCTTTTAAATCGTTAGATTAATTTCAAGCCCAAATAATTTTAATCCCTGAAACTCAATTGAGTCTCTTCTGTTTAATTCATATAATTTTAATTTATTTATTTTAAGATAATAATTAATGGCGTTTTTTACAGGCTTTAAAAGAGAATTATAAACCGAAGACTTTAGTTGACAAGACGTTAGAGGTAATCGATCCAACACCCAATATACATACATTGTTTGTACAATTTGATAAACGATTTTTCTGGAACAAGTTACTTCCTGTAGAAGTGAAATGGAGTCCAAGAATGACTTCGTAAGTGATTTTAAAGAATTCTTAAAATATCATTTAACAATTATTTCAGTTCATTTTTCTGATATCAAATTTTTTTTTATAATTCTGGTAATCAAATCTATTTTACAGTTGTGCAGGCACTTGTTCCTTCAATACAGGAAGTCGATATTGTGTGATTGCCCTCAGTAGCCCCTTACTCAAACTCAGACCTCGAAAAGATCTCATTGAGACTTTACTGGTACGATTTCTACCATCTTAGAACTTATTTTCTGAATTGAATGACGTTTCTACTATCCCTTTACTAATCTAAATATATAATTTTTCAGCATGAGATGATCCACGCTTACTTGTTTATAACAAATAATAATCGAGACAGAGATGGTCACGGTCCTGAATTTTGCAAACACATGCAGAGAATCAACAAAGAGGCTGGGACTAATATTACCGTAAGTATATCAAAACTTTGAAATACTAATCTAAATTTCTCTAGATTCTTACAAATGAATATCAAGGGCTTCTTAAAGTAAGATATAATAAAGTAATCAGAATTATGCTCTCATTTTGTATACCTTCTTTTACAGATATACCACAGTTTTCACGCAGAGGTAAGACTTTACCAGCAACATTGGTGGAGATGCAACGGAGTCTGCCAGGGAAGAAAACCTTATTTCGGAATGGTTCGCCGATCTGTGAATCGAGCTCCAGGACCTAACGATTTCTGGTATAAAGAACATCAATTAACCTGCGGTGGTCAATTCATCAAAGTTCGAGAACCTGAGAAACCAGAAAAGTTGAAAAAGAACAAGAATGAGCCAAAAAAGGATCCGACCAAGCCAGCTTTAGATAAATGGTTAATTTCGTCGCCAAAGAACAAACCGAAGGAAAAATTGCTTAATAATTTAAACAAACCAAAAAATAAACCGGAATCAAATACTAGCAAGACCAATAAATCTGGTTCGAGCAATAATAATCCCTTCAAATCAGGTGTTTCGGGTTTGAAAACGAAAGGAGGTTCTAGAGTTGTAACTGTGAACAAGTGGAATACAAATTCTACTAATGAACCCGGAATCCAAAAACTGGGAAACACAACAAATAATGTTCACGGGTTTGGAACCGGAGGTCCAGGTTCTTCAATTTCAAAAAGCTCTACCTCTTCTGGAAATCGCATTTCTTTCTCTGGAACCCTCGGAGGTTCATCTACTGGACAAAGTCGATTGGTAAAAATATTCAGCCCAACCAATGCGAAGTCACAATCTCAATTAGATAACAAAAAGAATCAATGTACTGGTCCTACTGTAAAATGTCCAATCTGCAAAGATCTTATTTTCGAAAAAATTGCCAATGAACACATCGATGCTTGTCTAATTCGAGAAGAAAAGAAAGAGACTCCATTCGTTTGTTCCACTCCGAAATTTACGCCTAGTCAGAATGATGAAGGTAGAGTTCTTGATGGAAAGGATTCTGCGAAATGTCCGGTTTGTTGTAAATCCATTGTCACTGAATCAATAATCGATCATATCGATTTGTGCTTGATCCTCCAAAACAAAAAGGAAAGTTCTTCGGTACCTAAGGAATTTAATTCACCCTCAACTTCGGTTAATTCGCAAGTTACCTCACCTTCTGCGATTTTAATCGATGATAGTCCGCAAAGTATTATCGTTATTGACGATACCGACAGTGAGACTGAAACACCGAACAAGAAACGGAAAATGAACGGTTTAGTTGATTTCATTTTCAAAGTGCCCAAGGTTCCACAGACTGAAGATAAAATTGCTAACTGTCCGGTGTGTGTTAAGGAGGTTAATGTGAATGATATGAATCGTCATCTGGATGATTGTTTAGCCGGAGTTTGTGAAGATTTCTATACGCCCGAAGCTGGACCTTCAAGGGAAATAAATTCGAATGAGAAAGGTGAAAATGAAAAAGAAGAACCGGACAAATGTCTTATCTGTAATGCAGTTTTGGATCCGTCGGTTTCTTTAGTTCAACATTTGGATGAATGTCTGAAAAATATGTTCGATGACGAAAATGACAGTTTTGAAACTATGAGTCCTACTGCAGATAAGAATTCAAATTCTAAGGAATCTAAGAGCCTGATGTCAGCATTGGTAGAGGATAATTCAAAAAACGAATCTCAAACTGAAAGTGACTTCATTGACTTAGCTGATTTAGATAAAAATGAAGTCTCTCTTGAAATTAGCAATAGGTTTCCTTGTCCAGTTTGCATGAATCTGATTCCGCAAAATGATATGATTCAGCATTTAGACATGTGTCTGGAGTAAATATAGGTTTGATGAGTACAAATAAGTGAAATTTATTAGAAGCTGTGACTGATAATTAATAAGCTTAGCTCAGAAAAGGAGTAATATAAGTAAACGAATTTTGAAAGGAGTTAATCATTCCAATATTTTCTATATGTATAGTAGATGAAAGTTGTGTTTTGAGAGAAATAAAGATTAATGTTTTCTAATTTTTTAATTTGATTTTTGTCTCTATGTAAACCTTTTTTAATTTTGTCCCTATTATGTATTCAGTAGATTTTGAAATGTTCTGAAATCCAGAATATTCCAAGATACTTTTCAAATATTTAAAAACTAGTGTTGAAGTTTAATTATTTTATGTTAAAGAAATAACATATTAAGTGAAAACAACCAACTGAATGAAAATCACAAAAAACCTAATAAAAAATAGCGAAATTTTCCTATATAAAGAGCAATATTTTCGAAATAAGAAAATTATTCTAAAGTAAAGAATTATTCAAAAAAATGGGTACATTTCGATTAATAGGATGAATATTCTAAAATGGACCAGTTTTTATAATACATTCAAGTAAATTCAAATACTCCAAACTATTTTTGATTGATTGAACAATTTTCTCAAGTTTTGTAATAGTTCTTGGATATCCAAGAACGCCTCGCAGCAACTGTCTATTTTTAACCTATATCTCCAAAAATTATCGAACTTTTATCAATAAAATCTGTACAACTTGTACTTACCCCATTCTCCTAGTAGAAAATCCCGATGGGAATCCATAAAAAAGTTAAAAACAATTCATTAGAAAAGACTGTCTATCGAAATAAATTCTCAGAATGCAGTTTCCCGACCGAAAAACCTTTGAACGAACAAAACAAAAACACTACAGAAATGTCACATATCTTTGTAGGTTTTAAAAGAAATCAAACATGTTTAGAAGTCCTCTGAGTCTCGAATTTGTTCACCGAATCCCGGAATTTATCCACTTTTTGGGCTAAACACATGAATAAAATCGTCAATCGAATTCATAGCAAACGCTAACTGCCATGGGGAAGCGAGTTGACGGAGTTGATGATCAATGTCGAGTTCAAATATAGAAAATGACCTTAAATTCAATAAGATTTGCCGAACTTTCTCTAAAATTTTGCCTATTAATAATTCCGACACTAGAATACAGTAAAATTTGAACGAAAACTGTACATACATCATTTTTAGATTAAAGTCATGAAGCTCAACGAAACGCGACGATTTCAATTTTAGATTTCAGGGAATGAAAAAGACTAACCTTCACTGATGTCAGGCTTGCCAACCAGTGAATTGAAATGCGACCGCCAAGTGTAAATTTTCCATTATTTAATTTATCTGCATGTTTTCATAAAAAGTTGTAGATTTTTAATAAAAAAGCTTCAAATTTTTAAATAATTTAACAACTTTCATCATTAATAGCTTAATTGACTAAATTTAACAAATTAATTTTTAACTGTTGGTAAGGATCTTGAAGACAGCTAAAGCGCATGAGTACTATCTCGAATTTTTACGCGGGAAATAATCTCGATCGATTCGAGAATTTAAATTTGAATTTTAGTTATAATTCGTTTAATTCAAATTTTAGTGGGCTTTGGTAACTTTTTTAATTTTTACCAACATACATTATACGTAAACTCTCATCAACGACCACCAACAAACACTCAACGATTTTAAAGAGAAAAGAAAGGATAGCACATATTTAATGAATGAATGAATGGTGCGCACATTTATTTGACTTCCAGACATGTTCAGAGATATCGACGACATCTCGGCCATCTTGAATTATGTACTATATATATGTACATATGTATAGAATTGACCGGATTTTGACAGTTTACAATTTTTGTAAGTTTTTGGCGCGCGGGTTATATCAGTACATATAGTGTCAACCGGTAAATTTTTTACAATTATTTATAAAAAATAGGAATATTCCTTATTTATCACTAATATAAAATTAATTAAAATATAACAAAGATAACGAATATAATATAATTTCTAAGAGCTCTGAAGACATAACCTCCAAAATGACGAATGAACAACACGTACAAGGAACATTCGTTTCAGAGAAAATTTCTAAAATTAGATGGCAACATGAGCCTTTTTCGGATACAAAGAAATTTTTAACTGGCAGTTGGGATAATCCAGTAAGTTAATTGCAATTTACTTTCTAAGTGGCACCTCAATTTGAAAAAAAAAGGTTTTAAAAACTATTCTTTGATCTTTTCGTCTAGTTTCTTTTACTTATTTCAATTTAGTTAAATGAAGTTTTAAATTCTGTTAGGCTATTTTATTTTTAAGTGTATTAATTAGATATGTTAATCCATTATTTTATAGTTGAATAAAATCACGTACTGGACTTTCCAAACTAACGAGGATGACGAATGTTATCCAGTAGTAGTGAAATCTTACTCTTTTTATGGAGATGTTACAGAACTTCAGGTAAATTGATAACAATAAGTTTTTAGAATACCGAATGTGGGCATAACAATTTCTTACAAATTAAACTCCTTTCCAGTTTATTAGTAAAGACTTTTTCGTTGCTTCATCGTCTGTAGGATCTGTAAAAATACTCCAAATTCAGGAGGACCCATACGCACAGTTCAAAGAGCACTTAACTTGGAAAAATATACATCGTTTTTCGTAAGCCTTTAAATTTAAATTGAATAAGGAAATAATTTAATAAATTACTTTAATGTACGTAAATGATTCCAGTAAGGAGGAAAATGCATCTTGTACTGCTTTTTCAACTTTTGAGCAGGACATAGTTTCAGTAGGAGAAGATGGTAGAATAAATTTGCTTACGGCTCAACAGAAGGAAGTAGTAAGAACTATTGGTATGTTCAATCTATTATAAATAACGAATATATTCTAAAAAGAATCTAGTTAAAGTGATGAATTTATTAATTCTATTATTTTATTTTGCTTAATAGATGACGCAGACAGTTGTTCATTATGTTCTGTCGACTTCTTGAGACATAACGAAATTCTGACGGGAAACAATAGAGGTCACATGAAAATCTGGGATCTTAGAAACGCCGAAGAAAGACCCGTTTCTTTCATGCTCGCAGATCAAATGACGGTAAATAAAATTTACATGGTAGATATTTAAAAATTTTGAGAATCAATAAAATAATTAAATATTTTTTTCAGACTGAAGTAACGAGCATAGCTCACCACCCAACCCAAAGGCACATTGTTGTCGCAGGTGGAGGCGATGGATCCTTAACTGTTTGGGACCTTCGTCGAAATACCTATCCAATTTCTCAATTAAACGCACACGCAAAGGCTGTTAGTGAAATTTTATTCCACAGAGATAGGCCCGACAATTTGTTTACATCCTCTATGAGTGGAGAACTCTGGCATTGGAACAATGCTAATCAATCCAAAAACAAATTTGGTAACTTTCTACAATACTTATAATATATTTTCAAACCTAGTTTCAAATTTTAAAAATTTGTACTGGATAACGATTAATCATATCTTTACAGATGATACCGAGTCTCACTGGCTAAATTCATTTGGTGGAAAAGGAAAAGTAACTGTATGCGCAAGTGTCCACAAATCTATAAACAGTATTGATATTAGTAAATCTACTTTGTTATTTGGATGCGACAATGAAGCTTTGTATACAATCAGGAACGTAGCTTTATAATTATATTTGTTTTTATACAAATAAAACTTGCAATTTTCGTACTTTCAATTTTTTCAACATATTATCTCCTTATCCTTACTATTTTTACTCATATCGCTAAAGCACAACAGATAACTTATTTTATAATCAGTTTATTGGAATGGAATATAATCAAACAAAATGTTATTCACGATATTCAAATGTTTTGTTAGAATTACATTTTCGCCTTTAATTCTTTCTTATAAATATATACAAAATTGAAATTCTGCATACTTCAATTTTATGTAAAAAATAATTTGTTGATCCATTTACACAAATATGTCACTTTTTCAATTTTGGTCAAAAAATCAGCTTTCCAATATAAGTTTCTATAAAAACGTATAGAGTACAATATACATGTATATGTTTTCATGTTTAACACACTTCTATATGAATGTTAGTCATAATTTACGGTGCACAATATTTTGAAAGTGAACCTAACACGTATTGAATTAAAAGTCACATATTTCTTATGACATTTATTGTTTTTTTAATAAAAATTGAAATTTTCTAATTCTAAGACTAAAAGTTTACAAGCTTTTCAATTAATCGAAGAAAATTTATCATCAAAACATTGACACATGCACTTTACGAGTATTTGCAGAACGTAAGCGCAGTCTAATAGTTCATATATATAATTGGTGAATGAATAGAATGCCAAACTTGTTTTCATAATCAACAAGTATTGATTGAAAACGTAAGCTTATAAACTATCTCATCAAAGCGTACAGAAAACTATAAATTTATTAGCCAGAAAATGCTTTACACGTATACCTTCATCAATATTTTTGACATTTCAATAATTAGTTAATGCGCAGTACAAAATTTTCTATTTCATCTAGAGTGTTATTTGAGTCTCAACTATGTACGTACTATCAAGACAAATAAATTCATACATGATCATATTATTTTCTCACTTATTGTAACTGCTATTACAAGTTACAACCAAAAGTAAAGTACAAAAAAAACTACTGAAATACAAAATTATACTATCAATTAAAAAGATCAGTAGTTTAGAAATCAATAAAAGTTACAAACTTCTGCGACATCTTTCTAAATCATCCCGAATTATAAATTCAACTGTAAATTATTGTAATTTTTCGTAAGGGACAATTTTTGATCCACTAATTTTCGTGTTCATATTTAAATGAAGTTTTAAAGTAATGCTGATTTTCTGTTTATAGACAATGAATGGCTAACGAAAGTGCGTTTAACTTGACAATTCAAAGTATTCTCAAGTGATAAGAAAAAAGGTCATTAAACAAAGTTTCTTTACCCAATTCATGAGATTTTCATATATAGCTAACAACTGTAAAGGTTAGAAGCCTTCTTGAAATTGCTTAGATTCAATTCTTGTCTGAATCACTTCCAGTTGCCTCTTTGCTTCGCACTGGGGGAAATTTTGTAGATCATAATACTGTGGCGCTATCTTCAACAACCAGTCAGCTGCAATATTTGAAAAAGAGATTAGTTCTAGAAATTAGTCAAAAATGCAAGGATTTATTGGCGCATTGTATTGATACTGATAAAATCCTTATTGTATACTTACGTTTGATATCAGTGACTGTCCTGATGTAATTTTTCGATGTCAAGACAAACTCGTTATAAATTACCCACTCTGGTTTGTGGTCCAAACAACTGCTTGGATGAAGCTGAACTATTTGGTTATCCTTCATTGTTTGGTAGTGACCAGTTCTCTCCAAATGTGCAACCTAATAAAATGGTGAAATATTTGATTATTGTGTCAATTAAGTGAAGATGTAACATATGACTGTAGACTGATTACCGAAAGCAACAACTCACCTGCATGAAGAAACCATTTACCAAAGCTTTTCTAATGTTGATGTAATAATCTTTGGAAGTGAAGTCGGTTGAGGTCCTTTTCAAGTGAAATCTCTCCATAATTCTACTCAACTGCTGCCTCACGTTGTCTCCGCTCTTTAAAGATCGATAGTTCACGAAGTTGTCGTAACACCATTGAGGGTCTTCCATGTCTGCAAAAAGATTTAGAGTTTATTTAAAAAAAATAATGTTACTTTAAAATTTGACGAATAAACAAAAATTAAAAACAAATATTCTAACATTTTTTTTGAAACTTACTCTGTTTAAAGGCATGGTAGACATTCAGTAATGTGAGATGGTCTCCGTCTATGTGTGCAAATCGCATCTTGGCTTCATCAGCCAATTTCTTAGCCTCGTTCGGTCTCACAAAACACTGTGGGACTAATAGCATATCAATCATCAATATATCACCATGTTACCTCACTCTTGAAGTACTTAATAAACCTTGTGTATTTCTTAAATAGCATTTTAATAAAATGATATTACCAGTAAAAATGATGTGCTAATTAACCCATTTACGATTAAGACTCGATTTTCAATAAATTGAAACAATGCAGTACAACTTCAATAATTAATATTTTCAGAAATTAAGTTTATACTAGTTAATGGGTTAATAAAATATTAAAAAAGAATACCACCTGAACTTACTCTCATAAGAGCATTTTACCTGAAAGCATGGCAGTTATGCTGAGTATTTCGTTACTGCAATTGTGGTTACACGAAGCAATAAGCATCTTCGCAAGCTGGGGATCCAGTGGAAATTCTGCCATCACAGCACCTAAGTCCGTCAAATTTCCATCGTCATCAAGAGCTGCTAAGTAATTTAATAGTTCTAAGGCTCTCATCAATGTTTCAGGCGCTGGTGGATCCATGAAGTCAAAGTGAACCTAAAAATGATAAATACGAAGTAGTTAAATAAAAGCCAACAAAACAAAAATGCAATTTGTAATTTACAATTTAACTAAGCCAAATTTTACCAAATCGTCAATTCCGAGCTTCTTCAATTGTAACACGACGCTTCCGAGATTCGATCTCAAAATTTCAGGATAGGTGTTCTCTTGCATTTCATTTTTATAAGCCCTCTCGGTGTAAAGTCGGAAACATTTTCCAGGTCGAGTTCGGCCAGCCCTGCCAGCTCGCTGTTGCGCGGAAGCTTTACTAATAGGGGATACCAGCAACGATTCTACTCTAATTCTAGGATTGTAGACCTTTTGCTTCGCGAATCCAGGATCTATCACAAAAACAACTCCATCAATCGTCAGTGATGTTTCGGCAATATTCGTAGAGACAACGACTTTGCGACCAATTGCACCATTCGGTTTTGTTGGTGGTGCTGGTTCGAAAATCCTTTGTTGCAAATTTGGAGGTAAAGTAGAATACAAAGGTATACACTTCAGCTCTCCAACTTCTGGTCCTAAGTTGTCCATTTCCCTTTTGATTCTTTTACAAGCCTCTTCAATTTCCTCTTGTCCCGTTAAAAAGAGTAGCAAATCTCCAGCAACTTCCTCGCACATGTGGATTTGAATAACTGTTCTGATCGCTGCTTCCAAATAATCTCTTTCAGGTTCTGGTGTATAGAAAATCTCAACTGGATGTGTTCTACCAGGAACATTCATTAGAGGTGCATTGTCGAAATATTGCTGGAATTTACCGGCATCTAGTGTGGCACTCATAATCACTAGTTTCAGGTCTTTCCTTTGCTTAATGACTTCTTTTAAAACACCCATCAGTAAATCTGTAGCTAAAGTTCTTTCGTGAGCTTCGTCCAATAAGATCACTTGGTAAGCTTCCAACATAGGATCCGACATGCCTTCTCGGAGAAGCATACCGTCTGTCATGTACTTAAGAACCGTTTTTGGAGAACTGCAATCTTCGAAACGAATACTATATCCAACTTCTTGACCCAAAGCCACATCCATCTCCTCTGAAACTCTTTGAGCTACAGACATAGCAGCGACTCTGCGTGGCTATGTGCATATTTAAAAGGTGAAATATTTGATTATTGTGTATTATTATTATTATTATCATTATTATTATTATTTACCTGTGTGCATGCGACTCCTTTCAGTCCTAGACTTCTTGAGTATTCGACGCACCATTGTGGTATTTGGGTAGTTTTTCCGGAACCAGTTTCTCCTACAAGGACAATACACTGGTCCTTTGCAAGAATTCTCATAAAATCAGCGCGGTACTCGAAAACCGGCAAAGTAATTCTTTTCTTATAAAACTCGTGATAACGTGGAGTGTAGGGTAATCCTGTATAGGGATTGAGTTGAATTTGAGTTTTTGGTGACGTAGAAACTGCTGGCGTGCTAGTAGATAAAGATCCATCCCTAAAAAATTTTAAAAGAATAGCTCATTATAAATTGAACCAAAAAATATAGTGTATAAGCAGTCTTGCTAAAAAAAAATCGAAAAAATAAAAAATTAGCTAATATTTCATATTACTTTGTTTCTAGCTATATATAGTGGATTTTTATCAAATGTTTTAGAAAAATTGCTTAGGGATTGTCAAATTCCGCGTGTTGAATTTTGAGGTTAGATTATTAAGACAGTTAAGATCCTTTAATAAGAGCAAAGAAATCTATACATAACTTAATAACATAAAAATACGTGACATTCAGCTTTTATGACATACTTAGTCTAATTTGTATTTTGTATTATTATAAAAAAATAGAGATGAAATTAAAAGAAAGAAACGGTGAGAAACATCCTATCTATAAGCTCTGAAAACAATTATCTTATACATGCCATGAGACTAAATACATACTTCAAGACTATAGAGAACAATTAACAAATTTTAAAAATAACAAGGACACTATTCTCTCCATCTAATTATCTACTTAAATCTAATGTGACAAAAGTTGTTGGTATTCTATCATTATTAAACAATTTGTTACAAATGCACATGGAGTATCTAGACTTGAACGAACAGTGTTTACAGGTCATTCACAAAAGAAATTGTATACTCACGGTTTCCGCTTGACATACGGATCCACGACTTCAATTCTACGTTTTTGTGACATCTTTTTGTATATTTGTGACTACAAACAAAAATCAAATTTGTTTACAAATTTTTTAACAGCGTCCACTAGTCTCAAAAAATAGAAAATGAGCATGGAACAACCATGGAACAAGCCACAAACCTAATGCCTAATACAAGATGTAGGAAGAAAAAAGAACATCACCATTTATTTTGGGGGTGGGGGGAGTTTTGATAAGATGGTGATTTCTCAGAGGGGAAGGGGAAATAAAGTTGCGCAGTACATACCATGTACGCACGGTTGGGTAAGTAAAAAGTAAAATACATACATACCTAAGGTAAATTACATGGTTTTTACAGTAATTTACTGTGTATAGTACTATACGACAAAAAAACCAAATTCATATAGTTTTTTACATATATATGTAAGTAGAAAAGCATGTATAATACGTAAAAAACTAAGTGACGCGTCAGTGCACAACCCTGCGGCGGTTTTTTTGAATTAAAATAGGGTTCCATTAGGGTTCTTTCACACCACACCTTTTTAAGATATATGTACCAGGGCACTGTACTGTATATATGAACTTTCTGCGTGTTTCTGCCTGCACCGGTCGCACTCGTCAGGCGGCGAAGAGAGATAAAAATGCAGTAAAAGCACGTTCACATTCGATGCCTTTCGTTCACTGTTCACAACGCAACGACATTATTAAATCTCATCTCATTGGCCAGAATATTTTCAACAACCAATCATTTGTCGACAGTTTGAACTAATTTGAATTCTCACCTATTATGTACATATGCACATTTATATTGCAAGCGTTGCAAACTTTCCTTTTGTTGGTGATTGTTTCTGGTATGAGTACTAACAATTTTCAGGCTGGCGCATTGTGTATCACGCTTTGACGGTCTTGACGATTGGCGTTTACAAAAAACGTTTTTGTGTTTATTACAGAGTGATGTGATTTTTGAGCGTGCGGTTTTTATCGATTTGACGCGAAATTAACAAATAAATATTCCTGGCGCACTTACTGCATGGTAGTTAACCTCATCTGAACGTAAACTTATCGTCCCATCGTAACCAGAATGACGGTTGTGCAACTTGAAAAAATATATTTCTGTTCCTGCCACTAGCACTAGCCTAGCAGACGTTGAGGAGTGACTTCAGTAACGTGAATGCAGTGCAGTAAACATTGTGCTAGTTAATAAATCTGTGTACATTTCATTTTTATTTTAAATAATGAGTCTATCGCGAGTTTCTAATTTCTCGGAGTAAATATTCTAGAAATGTCTTGATTAAGACATTTTGCCTTCATTTTTTAGTGTTTTTCGGTCAATTTATTATCGGTTTACTCTTGATAGAACGAGGTTAGAATCATAGCGGAGGGTTTCCAAGTGAATAGTGGAGAATTCTCTCCCCTCCCCTCGCCCGGTAGTAACCATTAGGATTATATTTTTATAAGAGGGTATTATTCGCTCTAATTAATTCGAATCAGAGAAGAATTTTGTTCCGAAAAAGAAAAACAAACGAATGAAATTATTTTCATACGGAAGTGTTAGTATGGTTGTTGCGTGAAAAAAATTATGTGATCGACGATCATTATGGCGGCACCCATGTTAAAGTGGAAGCGCATCACAAATCCTGCCGGACCTCAACCAAGACCGCGTCATGGACATAGAGCGGTTGCAATTAAGGATCTGATGGTGGTTTTCGGTGGCGGTAATGAAGGAATTGTTGATGAACTTCATGTCTACAATACAGGTAAATATTCTCAGATGTCGAGTTTTTAGCGCGCATCTTTAGAGCAATTCCCGCGATCCAATATGGCGGCTTGGGTTGACAAGGCTATCACCGGTTGTACCCGGCAAAAACAGCTCATAGTTTTTGCTCTTTAATCTGGTTTACATAGTCAGTAAATCATTTAACTTTCTCTTTGTCTTAGGATTCTTTTTCTCTTATTTTCGAATTTTTTTGTATGCATATTTGCAGTTCTGTATGCGGCTACCTGACATTTTGCATGTTTATTCGCACGGGAGCGGCCATTGTAGCAGTTTCTTCCCACTCTGCCGCCATGCAACGCGCGGCATTCCCTCTTCCATGCATATGATACATATACAATATATAAAGCAATAGCAAAGTACCTTAAAACTATAATGTACAACATAATCTGAATTCTGCCAATGTAATGGTCAAACCAACTAAACCACACTGAATGGCTGAAAGCAGCAGTTCTTGTTCGATCACTAATGTTAACATTAGGAGCGCTAAACGCGTTAATACTTGGATGCGTGACAGCTTAAGAATGATACCGTGTGCTGTCATCCTTACTTTACTTTACTTTTCTTGGTCATGGCCTTATGTGCAAAGCTTTTAGACGCAAGACACAAGTAAATAGCTGTTTAAGAAACGTAAAATCTTGCTTCAGAAATTAATTAAATATATTCAAGGATATACAGGCACATTATTATATCTATATAATATAATATCTGGATTATATTATATATTTACATGGCTTATGTTCCAGTCTTCGATTTCTAGATCTCTACTCTTCAGGCCTGTTAACATATTGTTGTTTGACAGTTGATTGTTCACAGCTTGTAATTTTTGTGCAGTCACTTTGTACACATGATTAATGCACCAAGTAGATCCAAAAGATCGATAACAGATGATTTTTAAATTAATTTTCAGGAGGCTTCATAACCTACAAATTAGGATTCATATCAATAGATTTATTTCGGAAAAATTTTTAAGATTTTAATAATTAATCTACGATTTTTACAATTTTTTTCAGTCTTCTGCTTTTTAATTAATCATTTAACTTTAGATGTGTGGAGATGAGTACATTTTTAGTTGCACTATAAATTACTAAGATAATATTATGGACCTTTGCCAGAAATTATACACTTCTTCATGCTGTGAATAAAAAAAATGATAAATTTAAACGTTTAAAATTAAAAAAAATATATCTTTAAGGACATGTGATACTTTACCATAAAAGCAATTTAATTTTCCCAATTTTACGTTTGCAATAATAAATAAAACTGGACCATTTAGCTTCGTCTGTACGAAACAGAGTTGTGTCCTAGTCTTAGCAAAAAATATTTATTATTAGGAGTGTAAAGTTGGGGAAACTAAGTTTGTTTTTATGATAATTACCACATACCTTTAATGTCGAATTTTTCAATTTTTCTTTTAAGTTATCAAATCAGATCCTTTTATTTGTATTATCTCCTTTGAATGAGTAGACCAATTTTAAATTACTTTCTCTAAATGCTTAAAATTGACGTTTCTTAATTTCGGAAGCTTCTATTTCGAAATTATGTAGTTTTAAATTTTGTAACCTTTGTTTTGCACAATTTTCCTTGGATGTATTTGATCAATTTCTAGAGTAAGACTGTTTACTTCTTTAAATTCTCAAAGCTGAAAACGACATTAATTTTTTTCTAATGATCTTATCTTAATACAGCCAGAATATCTTTTTATCTGCGGTACATATAAATAAATATAGTATAAAAATAAAATAATTTTTTTAGCAACAAACCAATGGTTCGTTCCATCAACGAAGGGAGATATTCCACCCGGTTGTGCAGCCTATGGATTCGTTGTGGATGGTACTCGAATCCTGGTTTTTGGTGGAATGGTAGAATATGGAAAGTATTCAAATGAGCTTTACGAACTTCAGGCAAGCAGATGGGAATGGAAAAGGCTGAAACCAAGACCTCCGAAAAACGAAAGTTGTCCATGTCCAAGACTTGGTCACAGCTTCACTCTTATTGGTAACAAAGTCTTCCTCTTTGGAGGGTTAGCAAATGACAGCGATGATCCGAAAAATAACATACCAAGATATTTGAATGACCTATACACCTTGGAACTTCTCCCTAATGGCCTTACAGCCTGGGAAGTGCCTCATACACATGGTCACTCTCCACCACCCAGAGAATCACATACAGGCGTTGCGTACACTGATCAAAAGACTGGAAAGTCTTGTCTCGTTGTCTATGGAGGGATGAGTGGTTGCCGATTAGGAGATTTATGGTTTCTTGATGTCGACACAATGACCTGGAACAAACCAATAGTTCATGGACCTACTCCATTGCCTCGATCGTTGCACACTGCTACGCTAATTGGTCACCGCATGTACGTTTTCGGTGGATGGGTTCCTCTCGTCGTTGACGATGTTAAGGTCGCCACACACGAAAAAGAATGGAAGTGTACGAGTACACTCGCGTGTTTGAATTTAGGTAAGATATTTTTTGTACTATCCTAAATGTGCACCTTAAATAAGGGAAGACTAGGACAAAATTATCTTTTTTTTTCACTTTGACGTGTCTTTAGCCTTATTATTTTAATTTACAGAAACTTTAACTTGGGAACAACTGACTGTGGATTCGCTCGAAGAGAATGTTCCTCGTGCTCGTGCAGGGCATTGTGCTGTAGGAGTTCACAGTAGATTATACGTATGGTCCGGACGAGATGGTTATCGTAAAGCTTGGAACAATCAGGTAAACTCTCCTAACAGGCGATTTATATTTACAGATTTAATATTGATGCAAAAATTTTATTGTCTCTAATCATATTTGTTCTTTTGATTCTAGGTTTGCTGCAAAGATTTATGGTACCTCGAAGTAAGCAAACCATCAGCTCCCTCTCGAGTGCAACTTGTCAGAGCTTCTACTCAATCTCTAGAAGTCAGTTGGGTCGCCACACCATCAGCACAGCATTATATTTTACAAATACAAAAGTATGATATGCCACCTACCAGCAGTGCTTTCCAAACTGCAACCCCAGCAGCGACTCCAACAACCATAACTACTCCATCACTTCCTGTGGCTGCAGCTCCACTTGCTACAATGGCACCTCTTCCAAGCGTACCTGCTACCATTAAAACGAATCTGACACAGGCACCTATTCGAATTCAAACTCCGGTTCAGTCCCCTGCTCAAAAGATAATTACATCTTCAGTCATCACTAAGCCATCCAACATAATGACTCCCAGAGCTGCCACGAATGTTATTCGAATCCGTTCACCAATTGTGACCTCCATTGCACCAACGACGGAACAAACGCCGCCTGCGAATACTTCGAACACTGGACAAACTCCATCTGCTATGCTGCAAACTTTGGCTGCAGCAGCTGCGTCTTCTCCAAAAATAAGCATGAACAGCGTTCCTGTTTTGCAACAAGGTACAGCCAACGCTATTAGAATGAAGGGGATGCAACCTGGACAACAAATTCGCTTCGCTGCTCCTGGTGCGACTGTTTTGCGCACCGCCTCTCCTCAACAAAGTAAACAAATCATCCTCCAAAAACCTGGTCAGAATATATCAGGTCAACCGCAAATTGTTCACCTTCTCAAAACTGGACAAGGGATGGTGACAATGCCGAAAGTTAGTTTAATTCCCGGAAAAACTGTTCAGACTACTGGGGCGAAACCCCTAAATCAAGGACCTACAATATTGAGACTCGTGAATCCGAATACCGTCGCTGGTTCAAAGATTCTAACGACAATGAAGACGTCAGGCATCGTGGCGATGAGTAAAGGACAGAATATTGCTGGAAAACAGACCATAATGATCACCAAACCAGGAGGTAATGGTGGACTCGTCGGAAGAACTAATCAAATCATAGTTGTCACGACGGGATCTGGATTGAGAGCTGTACAAGCTGTGACCACTTCGCAAGCTGGTGCTGGAGGAACTCTTACGACTCCTGTTAATGTTTTGCCCCTCTCTGCTGCAAATCACGTTACAAATCAGCAGGGTGTAAAAATGATCGTGGTTTCTTCGGGTGCTATGGGTGGAGGAACCACTGGCAAACCGATAACTATCACTGTACCAGGACAAGGAGGAATTCCAAAAACGGTTACCATCGCTGCGAAGGGTTCGCAGCAAGCCATCTTCAATCCCAACAAGAGTCAAATTGTTACGGTTCCGCAGATGCAGAAGAATGCTGTAAGTGTCCTTCTGTTGTGTGTGCTTTGATTTTCAATCAACTACCGTTATTATTCAAAGAACAGTTACTTTAGGGTGTTATTTATTTTAGGAGTCTGTCACCGTTGCTGGAAAACCTGTAACATTACAAATGTCAGGAGGAATTGGTTCGAAAACTGTCACTCTGGTTCCAACAAGCAGTTCCATTGTCACTACTTCTGGTTCTTCAGATTCCATTGATGCAAGCAAAATGCCGTTTATTTCCTTACAGAAACAACCATCTGCTTCACTAGGTATTTATTCCTAATCAAAATTAGACTCAGTCGAATATCTAAGATATTTAAAAAATTCATCTTAATCAATTTAATCATCTTCAAATAATTTCAGCTACGACATCAGATGGACCAGCAACAACGGACGCAGCCTTAGCAGCTTTGGCAGCTGAAGCAGGTTTGATAGATCCAGTTCAGGAGCCATCAGGTGGAATATCCTTTATGGTTGCAACCCAGGACTCTACAGATGAAAAGACTGAAGATGGTTGCAACGGAAATGAAGGAGCAGCCCTGGTTTCTCAACTAGGAGCCAGTGAATCCATGCAGGTTGACGGTGAAGGCAATTTTGTAATTCCACAAGTTGATGGCCCTGCAGATATATTTTTGTCCGAAGATGAAAACAAAGCCGCGGATTCTGAAGGAGAACCTATGGTAGAAAATTCAGAAGATCCTCCTGTAGAAGAAGAGTCTCAAGATATGGAGCAGGAAGCGGGACCTGCTAGTTCTGATGAAACTTCCCAAGTGGAAGAATCATCGACGAAAGAGACTGAGACTTCTTTGTCCGAATCAGCAACTGTTAATATAGACTTAGATACACCTGCCGACTCCAACGTAGAACCAGAAAATGTAGCACAACAAGAAGCTAGTTTTAGCGAAGCAGCTGCTGAAGGAACAAGTGAACCCGAACCACCTAGTGAAAGTGACATGCAGGTTGATACTGATCCTCTTACTGCGGAAGAAGCTACAAAGTCTGAAGCTTCTGTAAGTTCTGCTGCGCCAGAAATGGACTCTATTCCAGATCTTTCGGAAGCCTCGAGTTCAAAGGAAGATGAGGGTAAAGAGGAGTTGAGAGACGAGTCTAAAGAAGATGATAAAGATGATCAAATGGACGATGTCGACTTAGAATTAAAACTTCCGAAAGATGATTCTGAATTAGAAGATGAAATTCCTGTAGCGGAAACAAAAGAAGATAAAGGACCTGAAGAAAACAACGAATTAGAGAAAGAAGGAGTGAAAGCATGCGAATCTCCAGCAGGCGTTGCACAAATTGAAGCTGTGAAAGTTGAAAAACAACTGGATGTGAGCGAACCAATGATCACGGACTCGCCTTCTTTACCCACACCTGAGGCAGTTGTCAATCTTAAAGAGACCTCGAAAATTGTGTCTGAAAAGGAAAAACCTAAACAAGTGGTAGAACAAGTCAAAGAGCCAGGAACTCTGTTACCGACGATAAATAGGAAGGAAGAGGAATCAGTGGTTGCACCCACAAAGGTGGATGCTGTAATTAAAATTGAACCGAAAGAAGTCGTACATATTAAGAAGGAAGCTATGAAAACAGAAAAGATTGAACCAGAGACAAATGATGACTCAGCAGCATTAACTACTTTGGCTACTGCAGCTCTGGGATCGACTGAACAACCTGTTAAAGTAAAACCAGAAGTGGTAAGAATCTATACAAATTCAATTATGTCAGATCTTCCTATCACATTTCCGAATACTGCATTATTTTTATATGATCATGAACGTTTAGAGTACTAAAATTCATTATGCAATTTTTTTTCAGAATGAAGAGAAGAAAAAGGAAGTACAGTGGTATGATGTTGCAATAGTTAAGGGAACAAGCTTCACAGTTCAACATTATTATTATCCATCCGATGAAACATTGGATATAACAACGTCGTCAACGACAGACATTTTTAAAAATAAAGTTAAGATACCTTTAGAACCTGGTACCGCTTACAAATTTCGTGTCGCCGCAGTAAATGGCTGTGGTCGCAGTCCTTGGAGTGAGGTAAGTACAATAAATTTGAATTAAACAAATTAAAAAGGGGGTATTTTTGACAACACGTTTATTTTGGAACATTTTTTATTGTAGGTGTCTGCGTTTAAAACGTGTCTTCCTGGATTCCCTGGGGCTCCGAGTGCTATAAAAATCTCTAAGTCGGCTGAGGGTGCTCAACTTTCTTGGGAACCTCCACCTAGTAACTTGGGACCTATATTGGAGTACTCCGTCTACTTGGCAGTGCGAAGTGCTAGCGCTGCTGCTAACTCTGGAGAAGCAACGACTGTAGCAACGACACCCACGCAGTTAGCCTTCATAAGAGTTTATTGTGGACCCACCAACGCTTGTTCAGTACCAAATAGTTCCCTCAGTGCGGCTCATGTTGATACTACGACTAAGCCAGCCATCATCTTTAGAATAGCTGCCAGAAACGACAAGGGTTACGGACCTGCGACGCAAGTCAGGTGGCTTCAAGGTAAGAATTTAGAAAGCAAGTTCTAAGTTTTAATTTTTATTTATAATTCTTCAAGAATAATAAAGATAGCAGAATTGCAAGAGCTTTCTCTAATTTTATTTTTGTTTCAAAAAACTATTTAAATCTAATTAAATTGAAAATTATATAAATGTTGTTAACAATGTATCAGTAGTAGATTAATTTCTTATTTTTAAATGCTTATATCAAAGTTTTTACAGATCCCACTACACAAGGGAAAAGTAATCCACAACTAAAGAGGCCTGTAACGGAAAATCGACCGCCGGCAGGATCGCCGCTGAAGAAAGTGAAATCAGAGGTCATGAGTGACAACTTTTCGTGAGCTTTTTTGTCTCGTTGATTTAATTAAGACAACTTTTTGCAATGAAATTTTCGCTAGTATCGAACCGAAAAATGACTGAATTGATATTCTCTTTAGTCCGGTACTAGAAAATAAACTTGCCTGATAAAGTCTTTATCACAAGATGGGCTAGTATATATTTTCGAGCATCACAGACTTTGAAGCAAATAATCTTCAGTATGGGAATCTTATATTATTCAGTTATTTTATCTCATATTTTTTCTTGCAGAATCAGAGCACAAATACTTACATGTAAAACAAAGTCACTGCACTGTTAATAAATAAAAAAAGTGTTATTCTGGTGCAGAAGTCCTAAAAAGTAAAATTACGTTTTAAAAGGATGAGTTTACATGTCAAACTTGATTTCATTGTGCTTCTCGTTGTTTATTATGATTTAATATTTCAATTGAAATTATTTGTCATATTCTATGGTTCTTGAATCGAAATTTATGTTACAACAAAAGTACTAGTGCTGTTTAGAATTTTGAATTAAGACAACTTTCCATCAACTTATTTCTCGAGTGATTTATTAATAAGTTCAACTGAGACAATGAGAATATTGTATAGAAAAATTTTACAGTAATTTTATAACTCTATACTTGGTATTTGATTTTTCAAAAACGTTTGTAGTTCACTGTTATTTATACTGAGGGAGCCGTTCGTTCAGATTGTTAATCTTTAACATAAAGTCAGTTTGAAACGTCGTCCGTTTTTACATCTTAAAACTCTACTAACTTCAAAATGAATGAAATACAGATGATATTCATAATTTTTATGGCTTGTACTCAGAATGACAATTGTAAAAAGAAACCTTGTAAAAGTCTTACCTTCTTTCCAAACAGCCTTTTAGTTTCAGTAAATGCGTACATAAAATTAGAATCGAAAATAGGATTCGAATTTAAGTATTGAGTCTTCTCTATGCTGCGTTTAGAATAATATACACTAAATTAAATATTTGTGTATATTCTACATTCACAAGAAATTAAATTATTTCTGTGCCTTGACGCAGCGTAGAAATGAGTTTACTTAAAAAACTGACTTCTGTTTTCTTCTCCTTTTTAAATAATTTATTATTATTATTTTTTTTTTTAATTAGAGAAAATATTTTTTTGCACCCCGTGCGCAGAGCTCGATATTGCGCACGCAAGCATATAACTAAAACAAGCTTCGCAGGTTCGCACACGTCATATAAAAAAATACGGTTCGATACATATGCGGAATTGTGATTTCAGCCTAGTGTGACCATTTCACACTCACTTCGTTTGTGCGAAAACATTCACACAAGGCTAAAATTACAATCCCGCACTAGTAACGAAATGTACTAATAAAATTACTTTAACTGTTTGTTAAAGCTTCCTGTTTTCATAATATAAATAATAATTTTATTAAGTATAAATGATTTCCTGTTTTATCGGTAAATATGTAACGTTAACTGGAAAAAATATTACGTTAATAATTATTAATGAAGATTCTATTGTGTAAGTAATTCTGTACTTGAAAAATCTAACATAAGTTTACTTTTTTTTTTTTGCATAAATATTCTTCTTTTTATTAAAGCGTTAAAAGGATATTTGATATAAGTCATTCATGAAGGGAGTCGTTCTGTCATCAATTCCAATGGAAAAACTTGATTCGCAACACATCGTCATGAACGTGTGTAACATTTGGGATTGTATTAAACAGATGCCTTTACTTACAGTCACTAAGCACTGTTAGTAAGTGGCGCATAGAGTAATTTATACATATAAATATATATTAGATTGTAAGTAAAAAGACCACTGGTTAGGGAAAAACTGGTTTTATGCGGCAGAAATCATTACGTGATAATAATATTTGTATGACAGTAATTATTATACAGGTCAGAGAATCAATATTTTGTGTAAATTACCCTTTGTTTCAATCCCTATCCTGTTGTTGTGAAGATTTTCCTTATAAACAATGATAAATTTTGTTTTAGGGATTAAGGATAGACAATAATCAAGGTTTAGAAACTATAAGCCTTTAATACGAACATTATTTGGATTCAAGACATTACATTTAGGAATGCAAATAGATCGGTATTATTACTACAATGGAATAATAAAACTTTAAGCCAGGTCAATCACACACAAAGTTCAATATTTAGATTGTGATTTTATATAACTTTAGGTACATCAGATCAGAAGTTCCTTATTAATTTGCAAATAATGCAGTTAAATGCAAATTTGCTTTTTGTAATGCCCCGGTCCTGATCCACTTGATACTTGAAACATACTTCCATCACTTAGCAAAATTGTGATTCAACAGATTTTTTGCGGCAAGACTAAAAAAATGAATTTAATGTTATTCAAGTTCTCTTTTTCTTGGAAAATAATTATGAAAAGGAAATTACAGTATAATTAATAAATCCATAACTAATTTAATATCGGGAAACGAGTTTTCATTGAATCTGAATATTATATATAATTATTTAACAATATCATAAGATACAAAATAATTTATTTAGAATCTTTAGTCTAATTAAAAATTGATTTCAGTTTTCTTACATGTATTTCGTTATCCTTTAGCGACACCGACCAAAGCTGGTCTCACTATTCTTTCGTGAAGTTTGTAGCCCACTTTGGAAACTACAACTACCGTTCCTGGTTTCTTGCCTTCGACTTCCTGTTTAAAAAAAGATTTTTTAGTTTGATTTGAAATTTGCATTAATTATTTGAATTGAAAATGAGTTAAAAGAATTTTACCTGTTGAAATAAAGCTTCATGCTGATTCGGATCAAATTTCTCATCGAGTGGATTCAAGGAAATAAGACCATGCTTCTTAAACACCTGTTTAAAAGTAAAGTTGCTAAATTAGTTATAAAGTTCAGCCACTTACAATTTTTTGAAGCATATGATTTGACTGGATTTGAATGAGTCTTTACAATACAAGCTAATTTTTAAAAGTACCTTATGTAATTGTGCTTCAGTCATAATTAAGCCTTCGTATAAACTTTTCAAATGTGGATTCTTCTCTGTTAACTGATCTTTCGGTACACTTTCAGTTGCTTTACCGAGAATATCAGCAACATCTAGTAAGTCTTTGCAAAACCCTTGAATGCCAAAGAGCTTGGCATCATCAATTTGCTTCATCAGTCGTACTCTAAGGTTTTCACTGTCTGCGAGTGCTCTCTTATATTTGTCATTTAAGTTTGAATTTTGTTCCTTAAGTTCTCCTATTTCTTTATTCAAAAGCTGTATTTCTGATGTTAACTTCTTTTCATTTTCAGTAATTTCTTGACTAGGCGGTGGTGTGTCTCCTGATTTCTGTTCTTCTGTTCTTGTCCCTTGCTGATGTAGAGAGGATGAAAAAAAGGGTCTAGATGAACTGCAAATTAATTTTTTTTATCGTCAAAGTAGGCACTTAAAATTTTGGAATTACAATTTTTTAAATTAACTCTTTTCAAGAGAAAAACTTTTTAAATTTTAAACTCGAACTATAAACAAGAATTTATTTAGAACATTTATTTTTTTAGTTTTTAATGCGTAAGTAACCTCACGTGTTCTATAAAGCGCAGTGGTTCTGAAAAGAAATATTTTCTATAAGTACATATATATATATATATAAAATACTTACCTAAAGACAACGTTTTTGCTGATCTGATAGACATTATCAATTGTCAATCGGCCGAATCTAATTGCCACCGGTAGAGCAGTGAATGCCATTTTTTCTTTACAATTTTCAATCCAAAAAACACATGTATTGTATTAAATGATGAAACTCATGAAACCAAAGAAGAAACTAGAAAAGAGGTCACATGGGATTTTCATCAAAATTTTAATGATTACAAACACCAATGAAAAGAATCGCCTTCCACTTTGTGGACAAAAATATTTTGTAGGTTATGTATAGTTCATAATTTCCCCACTCTTCGTAATAAATTATATTCATCCAATAGAAAATTGACCATTCTATTGGATTTATTTTCTCATTGGTTGAAATTAGATAGTTTAGGCCATCGACCGATTTAAAATGGAGCTTAACCTGTTTTGACACTTCCTGACCGTCCTGACACGAGTGACACGATGGCACTTCCACAAGTACATAAAGTAATCCACTAAAATTGTCATCGAAGGCAGTAAATAACGTTTATTTTCAGTTATTAAGTAGATTCGTATTTAGAAAACTCTTTGTGGATGTTGATTTAACTCCTGAAGAGTGAATTGTAAGAAATGCTGACCAAATTTGAGACGAAATCTGCTCGAGTTAAAGGACTCTCCTTTCATCCAAAACGCCCATGGGTTCTTGCCAGGTAAATAATTATTTTTTACTATAATTGTTACTCTAGATTTTGTAAAATTCATTATCTTAAATTATCATCTATGTTCCTGACATTTAATTGTAAAAAAGCTTGCTATATTTTCTTTAATTTTTTTTTATTACTGAGAACCGGTGGTCCTATTTTGTCTTTTAATTAATAATTAATTGTATTATTTGTTTATTTGTTGCAAAATAACCTTATTAAATATTAATAGCTTGTTTCAAGTAACGGAATTACTTCAAAAGTTGCAGTTGGAGTAACACTTTTTGAAGTTGAATTATAATAAAAAATCTGTCATGTAACTTATTAAACTCTAAATTTTTTAATTAACTATACTTCAATTTGATAAATACCAAAGAAGTTTAAATGTTGTTATATTCATTATATTAAATTATCTATGTTCATGAAAGTTAATTGTAAAAAAACTTGCTATATTTTTCTTCATTATTTTTATTACTAAGAACCGGTGGTCCAATTTTGTCTTTTAATTAATAATTAATTGCATTATTTGTTTCTTAGCTGCAAAATAACCTTATTAAATATTAATAGCTTGTTTCAAGTAACGGAATTACTTCAAAAGTTGCAGTTGGAGTAACACTTTTTGAAGTTGAATTATAATAAAAAATCTGTCATGTAACTTATTAAACTCTAAATTTTTTAATTAACTATACTTCAATTTGATAAATACCAAAGAAGTTTAAATGTTGTTATATTCATTATATTAAATTATCTATGTTCATGAAAGTTAATTGTAAAAAAACTTGCTATATTTTTCTTCATTATTTTTATTACTAAGAACCGGTGGTCCAATTTTGTCTTTTAATTAATAATTAATTGCATTATTTGTTTCTTAGCTGCAAAATAACCTTATTAAATATTAATAGCTTGTTTCAAGTAACGGAATTACTTCAAAAGTTGCAGTTGGAGTAACACTTTTTGAAGTTGAATTATAATAAAAAATCTGTCATGTAACTTATTAAACTCTAAATTTTTTAATTAACTATACTTCAATTTGATAAATACCAAAGAAGTTTAAATGTTGTTATATTCATTATATTAAATTATCTATGTTCATGAAAGTTAATTGTAAAAAAACTTGCTATATTTTTCTTCATTATTTTTATTACTAAGAACCGGTGGTCCAATTTTGTCTTTTAATTAATAATTAATTGCATTATTTGTTTCTTAGCTGCAAAATAACCTTATTAAATATTAATAGCTTGTTTCAAGTAACGGAATTACTTCAAAAGTTGCAGTTGGAGTAACACTTTTTGAAGTTGAATTATAATAAAAAATCTGTCATGTAACTTATTAAACTCTAAATTTTTTAATTAACTATACTTCAATTTGATAAATACCAAAGAAGTTTAAATGTTGTTATATTCATTATATTAAATTATCTATGTTCATGAAAGTTAATTGTAAAAAAACTTGCTATATTTTTCTTCATTATTTTTATTACTAAGAACCGGTGGTCCAATTTTGTCTTTTAATTAATAATTAATTGCATTATTTGTTTCTTAGCTGCAAAATAACCTTATTAAATATTAATAGCTTGTTTCAAGTAACGGAATTACTTCAAAAGTTGCAGTTGGAGTAACACTTTTTGAAGTTGAATTATAATAAAAAATCTGTCATGTAACTTATTAAACTCTAAATTTTTTAATTAACTATACTTCAATTTGATAAATACCAAAGAAGTTTAAATGTTGTTATATTCATTATATTAAATTATCTATGTTCATGAAAGTTAATTGTAAAAAAACTTGCTATATTTTTCTTCATTATTTTTATTACTAAGAACCGGTGGTCCAATTTTGTCTTTTAATTAATAATTAATTGCATTATTTGTTTCTTAGCTGCAAAATAACCTTATTAAATATTAATAGCTTGTTTCAAGTAACGAAATTATTTGAAAAGTTGCAGTTGGAGTAACACTTTTTGGAATTGAATTATAATAAAAAATCTTTCATGTAACTCATTAAACTCTAAATTTTTAAATTAAATACACTTCAATTTGATAAATACCAAAGAAGTTTAAGTGTTGTAAATGCAAACATTTACATCAACTTTGATGTAATAAAACAAACATAATTTTATTTTAGCTTACACAATGGCGTCATCCAACTATGGGACTACCGAATGTGCACCCTCCTAGACAAATTTGACGAACACGATGGCCCAGTTCGTGGCATTTGTTTCCACAACCAGCAACCTCTCTTCGTATCTGGTGGCGACGACTACAAGATAAAGGTTTGGAACTACAAACAACGGAGATGTATTTTTACTCTCCTAGGTCACCTTGACTACATCCGAACAACAGTTTTTCACCATGAGTACCCATGGATCCTCAGTGCCTCAGACGATCAGACTATCCGAATTTGGAATTGGCAAAGTCGAACTTGCATCTGTGTCCTCACCGGACACAATCATTACGTTATGCAAGCTCAATTCCACCCCTCAGAGGATATAATCGTCTCAGCTTCTCTCGATCAAACAGTTCGCGTCTGGGATATATCCGGACTACGAAAAAAGAACGTCGCACCTGGACCTGGAGGTCTCGAAGATCACTTAAAAAATCCTGGAGCAACTGATCTGTTTGGTCAAGCAGACGCTCTCGTTAAACATGTTTTGGAAGGACACGATCGTGGAGTTAATTGGGCCAGTTTTCATCCAACTTTACCCTTGATAGTTTCTGGAGCAGATGATCGCCAGATAAAAATATGGAGAATGAACGACTTGAAAGCTTGGGAGGTGGACGTTTGTCGAGGGCATTACAACAATGTTTCTTGCGTTTTATTCCATCCTAGACAGGATATTATTTTATCCAACTCTGAGGATAAGAGTATTAGAGTTTGGGATATGACGAAACGGACTTGTTTACACACTTTCAGACGAGAACATGAGAGATTCTGGGTCTTGGCTGCTCATCCTACTTTGAATTTATTTGCTGCTGGTCACGACTCAGGAATGATTATTTTTAAACTGGAAAGAGAACGTCCAGCTTATGCAGTTTGCGGAAACATTCTCTTCTATGTCAAGGAACGCTTTTTACGAAAATTGGATTTTACAACGTCGAAAGATGTTTCTATTATGCAAATTCGAGGAGGTGGAAAAACTCCTCCGTATAGTATGTCTTATAACCAGGCCGAAAATGCGGTGCTGATTTGCACGAGGCCTCCTTCTAATATTGAAAGCAGCACTTATGATCTTTATACGATTCCACGGGAAGGTGATTCGAGTTCGGATACGGATACAAAAAGGGCGTCTGGAATCACAGCCATCTGGGTTGCTAGGAATCGATTTGCTGTTTTAGACAGAGCATATACTGTAAGTATAATTAATTCTTGCTCCACATTCTCTAGTTAAATGATTAAAAATTAATTAAAGTTGTGAAATCGAATTATTATTTCTCTCGCAGCTCGTCATCAAGAATCTGAAGAACGAGCAGACCAAAAAAGTCCAAATTCCAAACTGTGATGAGATCTTCTACGCCGGAACCGGAATGTTACTTTTACGAGACGCTGATCAAGTAATCCTCTTTGACGTTCAACAGAAGAGAACACTTGCAGAAGTGAAAATTCCTAAGTGCAGATACGTGGTTTGGTCTGCCGATATGTCATATGTTGCTCTCCTCTCAAAACATTCAGTCAACATCTGCAATCGTCGTCTCGAGTCTCTCTGTTCTATACACGAAAATACAAGAGTGAAATCAGGTTCCTGGGATGAATCTGGTGTATTTATTTACACTACGAGTAATCATATCAAGTATGCGATAAACAACGGAGATCACGGAATTATACGTACTTTGGATTTGCCAATCTACGTCACAAAAGTAAAGGGAAACCAAGTGTACTGTCTCGATCGGGAATGTCGCCCAAGAATTTTGAGGATAGACCCGACAGAGTATAAATTCAAGCTAGCATTGATCAATAGAAAATACGAAGAAGTATTGCATATGGTCCGTACAGCGAATCTCGTTGGCCAATCGATCATTGCTTATCTTCAGCAGAAAGGATATCCAGAAGTTGCTTTACATTTTGTTAAGGACGAAAAGACAAGGTTTGGTCTCGCTTTGGAATGTGGCAATATAGAGGTTGCACTCGAAGCTGCAAGGTCGCTTGATCAAAAAGCTTGTTGGGAAAGTTTGGCCAATGCAGCTCTTCTTCAGGGAAATCACCAGGTAGTAGAGATGTGCTACCAGAGAACGAAGAACTTCGAGAAACTTGCTTTTCTTTATCTTATCACTGGCAATTTAGATAAGCTGAGAAAAATGACGAAAATTGCGGAAATACGAAAGGATGTTTCTGGACAGTATCAGGGAAGTCTTCTCCTGGGAGATATTTATGAGCGAGCCAAGATTTTGAAGGTAATAATAATGAACTGATAACTTCTTGGTAGGAGATTATGTTTTTTAATACCTTTTCGACTAAACTCTAATTTGTTTTTCAGAATTCTGGTCAATCATCTCTCGCATACGTCTCAGAAAAAATCCACGGCATCGCGAACGAAGAGGACGATGTGCAGTATGAATCGATGAAAGAAGAACTCACCGACCTTGAAGAAGGGGCAATTTACCTCTGCCCTCCAGTTCCTGTCCAACAAGCAGAAAATAACTGGCCATTATTAACCGTTTCTAAAGGATTCTTCGAAGGTGCGATGATGTCTCGAGGTAAGAGTCAAGTTTCTGCAGCGTTGGCTCCAGCAGAAGAAGACGAAAACGTTGTAGAGGGTTGGGGAAACGACGACGAGCTTGGTATAGATGAAGAGGATGCTGAAGACGCTAAAACCGCCAACGAAGGTGAAGAATCTGCAGGTTGGGAAGTTGAAGATGTGGATCTTCCTCCCGAACTTGAAGCTGTGAACGCATCGACAGATGAAGGCTATTATGCTCCACCAACCAAAGGAGTTCCTCCAACTCAACACTGGGTCAATAATTCCAAACTCGCAGTTGATCACATCCTTGCCGGTTCTTTCAAAAGTGCTTCTACTTTATTGTATGAACAAGTGGGAGTTGTGAACTTCGAACCCTATAAATCGCTTTTTATGAGCACATTTGCCCGATCTCGTACCTCCTATTCTTTGCTTCCCAGCATGCCTTCACTCTACAACCATCCCTTGAGAAACTGGAAAGAAGCTACGCTTAAGACAGGGTTACCAGCTGTTGGTTTGAGACTCACAGATTTGGTCCAGAGACTTCAAGCATGCTACCAATTAACCACGAGTGGTAAATTTGTTGAAGCAACAGAAAAACTTCAAGGGATTCTTTTAAGTGTCCCCTTTTTGGTTGTGGATACGAGGCAAGATATCGCTGAAGCTCAGCAACTGATTCAGATTTGCAGGGAGTATATTCTGGGTTTAAAGATGGAAACTGAGAGGAAGAATTTGCCGAAGGCTAGTATAGAAGAGCAGAAGCGAGTTTGCGAGATGGCTGCGTATTTTACTCATTGTAATCTTCAACCTATCCATCAAATTTTAACTCTTCGGACTGCTGTGAATATGTTCTTTAAGCTGAAGAATTACAAGACGGCTGCATCTTTTGCAAGAAGGCTTCTGGAATTGGGACCGAGGGCGGAAGTCGCTCAACAAGTCAGGAAAATATTGCAGGTGGGTTTTGTTATAAATGAAGCCTGATTTGGAAATTTTGAAATTAAAATTTTATAACATCCTTAACATTTTTCTTTGTATTTATTGTTTAGGCTTGTGATAAGAATCCAGTTGACGAACACCAATTGGTGTATGACGAGCACAATCCGTTTACGCTCTGCGCTGGAACTTATACGCCAATTTACAGAGGAAGTCCAGAAACGAAATGTCCTCTTTGTGGAGCAACTTATCAACCCCAATTCAATGATTTGCTCTGCAAAGTGTGTGATGTGTCTCAAATTGGTAAACAATGCACTGGACTGAAGATAAGTGCACTGCAATTCCGATAAGTAGATGAAATGAAATAATTTCGTTACTTATCCACAATGTAATTTTTTAAGCGATTTATATTTTTATTACGTAGTACCTACAGTTGCATTTAATCATTAATTTCAATTTGTACAGCCTGCAACAAGTTTGTATGTAGAGATATAAATCCAATTTAATTAATTTATCTCCTATCATCTTACAAACTGTTGAATGCAGCATATTTTACATATGCAGCAAGAATTTTAAGTTTTATCAGCACACTATGTGGAACTAGGTGCAGTTTTTATTTTGAAAATTATTTATTAAGTAATATTTAGCTGAATTTTGGATAAGATTTGCAATGAATTTTCTTTTATAATAATGAAGGAGACAAATAAAAGAAATATGTAAAAAGTAGAAAATATTTTGTCTTTATTTCAGAATAAATCTAAAGTCAAATAAATAATTAAATGTCACTCATCAGCATCTTTCGAAAATTTTATACAAATCGGGCAACGAAGCTAGCTCAAGAATTGTAGAGTCATGAGCAAAATGTTTTGGAGGTAGTAAACTTTCTTTGATAGCGTTATATAAAATATGTTCAGTTACGTGTTTCCAGTCGAGGGTTTCTGAACCAGAGTCGAGTTGGCTATAAAATTTGGCTGTTTCTCGACAAATTCCTTGAAAACATGGCTGTTCTGTTGACCAGTCGACTTCGGTTGCCAACCGGAGGATATATAAAGGAATTCCAGCTTCAGAAGGATAATATTTATCTGAAAAGCAAAAAAGTAGTTTATTTGTAGCAAAACAAGTACTAAATTTGTTATTTGTTAGTTTACTAATTTTTTAATGAAGTTACAGGAAACAAAGTTTCATACCTAACAATATAGGTAATGTTTTTAGATTTCCTTTCTTGTCGATGACCATAGAAAAATATTCTCGCAGCATATCCGCTTTTTCTGAAAGCAATTCTTGCACTCTAGCAGCCAAATCCTCTTTTTTTCCATCTTCTTCTGTCCATGCTGCATCTTTGGTCTCAAGTCCTAACATTGCAAGGTCGTATAAAGACAAAGGTTCCTGAAAACATGACAGTACATTTTTATTATATTATTATATTCATAATAAATTATAAAAATAAACTTACTGAAAACTTTATGATGCCATAATTTGCAAAGTCATACAACATGATTTCGTAAAAAAGCTCTTCTCTAAAAATAAAACAGAAAATAAATTGCTTATTAATTAATTATTAACAATTTTTTGCTATTATTTTGATACTATTAAAACTAGATATCACTTACGCAAGCACCCGTGTGTTGCAAATGTACAAATTAACTCCACTTTGGACAAGAGCAAATCCTTCATCGATGCATCCGACAAATGTCAAACTTGATAAAATTTCTCTGAGACCTGCATGATAATTATCTTCCACTTCTTTTCTTAACATCAAAACGCTTTTTAATTTCACTTCTCTTCTAAAATCATTTACAGAATAAGACTTAAATTCTGTGATTTGTGTTCCCTTTGACGTACTTTCATTCAAATCTTCTTTACTATTCGTAATTTTCTTTCCTCCAAGTTTATTATATTCATCGTTATTAGTGTCTGCATTTTTATTCGTTTTTGGACTAAAATCTTCATTTTCACCACTTCCCCATTGTTTATAAATTCTTTTAAGTGCTTTGTCTGCTGTAATACTACTTTCAGCAGGTTCAAGTTCCATATCGAGAGGTCCGTTACTTTTTTCTTTTTCGGAATCAGAATCATCTGAATCTGATATCATAAAACATGTTGCATTATCTTCTTCCATGGCAGAGTTATCTGTAAGCTTCGATTTTTCTAAAGAAGAACATGTGGTATTTTTCTCTATCACCATTAGTTGATTCTTCTGCAACTTATCTTCAGTTGAATTTTTCTCAGTCTGATTTTCTGTACAACTGTTGCCAATTTCTTTAATTTTATTATGTTTAGCTTTATAATCGTTAGATTTATTATTTTCAACTTTCTCATCCAAATCCGTTTTACTTTCATTTAAAGAAGGTTGAATAGTAAAGTTAAATTTATCCAGTTTTTGATCCGAAGAACTTGTTCTTACCATTTCATGAGCATACGGTTTCTTCGTTTTATCTCCCTGTGTTCCACCATATTCAGGTAAAACTTCTTTCAAAACTTCTTTTGTGATATCCACATTTGGCAATTTTGACTGCATATAAAATGTCCTAGAAGCATTCACACCTGAGAGTTTTTCATCCAAAGCAATCTTAACTTTCTCAATTATAGAATCTTCATGAAGGAACCGAACTTCATGTTTCGTTGGATGTACATTAACGTCCACGTTCGCTGGGTTGATTTCGAGTGATAAATAACACCATGGATAAGTTTTCTTCGGCAAATGTACAGAGTAAAGGTCCTCTATCATTTTCTTTATCACTGTAAAATCAAAAATACTTCTTAAAAAGGGGTTACTTTTATCTTAATCATTGCTTTAGTAAAATAAATTAACTGACAATTTGTAATTTTCCAATTTTACTTACTCGAAGAATCAACAAGTCTGTGATTGATGAACAGAAGAAGCGTCAGTCTTTTATTAGAGAAATTTGGATTCGTTATGAGTGCGTGTAATTTAAAATTGTGTTTTTCATCCTTAAGATCGACTTCTAGAAGTTCACGAGCTACTGGATTGCCGTACAAAACTCGAATATTGTTTTCTTTTGTAGAGGAATGAGGGGTTCGAACCTGTATTTTTAATTCAACATTTTATCATTAACTTTAATAAAATAAACCGAATTTAATTATTCAAGAAGAGTACATAGAATATAATATTTCTTACATGTGTCGTAGTTTCTCCTTGCTTTTTTAAACTGAAACCAACAGAAGGATTGTGCACAGCATATCTTGTAATGACTTCTGCGATTTTGGAAAATTCCTCAGAGATACTGGACAAAGCTTTTTTTCTTGTTGGAATATTGTAGAAGAGATTCTCAACAGTAATGGTTGTGCCTTGGTTTCCAGCACACGAAATTGGTGGTGCTTTTAACTTGCCATCGCTGTAAGAAGCTCTGTTAAAAAAATTTAATTAATAAAGTGGTACAAAATAAGAAACACTCAAAGAAATAAAAAGGACAACTTTTCTCACTTGTAAGCGCATTTTTCATCGATTGTTTTTGTTATTATAGTTAATTGGGATACATAACTAATACTGGCTAAAGCTTCACCACGGAAACCAAAAGTGGCAATGGACTGTAAATCTTCGAATTTTTCTAATTTGCTTGTTGTGAATCTCTCGCAAACAATTTCCATATCATCTTTCCTGATTCCGGTTCCATTGTCTTGTATCTATTTTGAAATATTTGATTTTATTTTAAAATGATATTTTGCATTGAGATTAGAAATTATTTATAATAATACATAAAATAGATACCTGTAATAATTTTAGTCCTCCGTCTTTGACAACAATTTGTATATTACTAGCCTTTGCATCTAGGCTGAAAATAAATAAAGCATTAGGTTTTTAGTTTAGTTGAAAAATAAATAAAAATCAATTTAAAAAAATACTACAAAAATTGTACCTGTTTTCTATCAATTCTTTCAAAGCATTTGCAGGTCTTTGAATGACTTCGCCAGCTGCAATTCTATTTACTACAGCTTCATCGAGTTTTTTTATTTTAGAAGGTGCTAACATTATTTTAGATAGTTTTTTAAATATACAATTTAAATCTTGATTTTCTGCTAACACCAAATTAATATGTAAACAAAACTGGTGTGTGAGAATATCATCAGCTGATTATAGAATATAACCTATAAAATTTCAATCCCATTTACTTAAAACTTTAAAGGAGAGTGACAATTTATTATTTAGATGATAATGTTATTAAAGAACCTCTAAAACAATTAACACAATAGGCTGATGTCTGTACACATTTGTTTTGAACTTTTGAACTTTTTGACAATATTTTGACAGTTTTAAAAGTTTAAGGTGTATTCACACTTTTATTAATTTGTCCAGTTTGGCATTTTTTTTTATCAATAAGAATACTTCGTTAGCAACATTTCTGCTAGATCTAATTTCTGATTGAGTGTATAGGTATAGTTTCCATTTTCCCATGTTATCAAATCACATGGATGTATGTACAATATATATGTGTATGACGTTTTCAACAATCGATTCAATCATATGACTGCTCTGGGCGTATTATTGAGTGAGTTTTAACGTGCTCGTGCTGTACGCCCAGGAAACGTGATTAATAAGTACTTTTTCAGTTTATTTCTCGTGAGAAAAGAGAAAAACTATATATCTCTCCTAAAATGAAAGTCTGTGGACCTAAATACGCCCTTTGTGGCCTCGTAATATCAGCATGGGGTGTTATTCAACTCGTAAGTAATTTTCGTTCAAGACACCTGACTCTTCATTTTATGCTCATTTATTAATAAATACTTTAAATTAATCGTATATTATTCCGTCATAGTTTAGTAAAATCCAAGCTTCATATAAGCAAGATCTACTTTTTCTGAACTATTTTTAATTTATCATTTAGAAACAATCATATTGTGATAATAAGCAAACAGGTATCTCATTTTATGTATGTCCAATAATCTACTATCCATACAATACATTAAAATGTACGTCAAAGAACCCTAATGTAGTTTATTCAAATTTAAGGGTATTGAAGCTAAGTTCTAATTTAAAAATTCGATTTCTTCATTTTACTTAACACATATTAAAATTGGAAATTTTTTCCCTCTATATAATTAATAAATTTTTAATTAGAATTATGCGTACAGAGCGAGAAAATATCTAACTCAAATATTTTTTAAGTAAAATGAAAATATTCAATTTTGAAGCTAAATTTTAAATTCTTCGTTTTATGTGAAAAGTATCAAAACCAAATATTTTTTGTTGAGTAAAATGGAGAATGGAATTTTGAGCTTAACACTTTGGTCCAACACCATTAAATTCCAAGATTAAATTAATCATCTTACAAAATCTTTTTAATCCAAATATTTAATATAGTTTTTTTGAATTAGAAGTTCTGAATTTTTTGTTTGTTTTAGGGGCTAATGGGAATATTCTTCTACTGTAGAAGTGTTGCATTAGTGGAAGATCTTCCTTTGGAAGGACAAACTTTCTCGACGCCAAACGATTTTTACTCAGCAGCCGATAAAGGTTTTCAGCAAAATGCAATTAATTGCTGGATCGCAGCAATTCTCTACATCATCACGTTTGGATTTTCTGGTTATCAGTTTTATCTAAACTCACGTTCATCGCTTAGTGTATAATTATAAATTCAAGAATCAATTCCAGAGTCAACTTAATTTAATTCAATAAATCCAATTAACTCAGGTTGTGTTTCGAACACAATCACGTGAAGCTAAATTTATATATCTGAAAATCCATGGAACAAATCTTATTTCTATCAGTCAATATCTAGATAGAGTCCACCTTTTGTTTATAGCTTCAGTTTATCAATCAAGTTTATAATTGTTTTTTTTTCTTTTACCAAAATGTGTAATAATTTAGAGTACAATAGAACATGGTTAGTTTTCTGTGTTCATTACTGTTTTCTGAAAAATAAGTAAGTATTATCATGTTGTAAATGATCGAAAACAATTTTTTGAAATGTATATTAGATATTAATAGATTCCAATGTATGGTTGTTAGGGTTTTTTATTGTGCTTTACTTAAGTGAAACACAATTTAGAATTCGGTTAAAATAGCATTCTTGCTACTATGTTAGTTGATATACATTTATCGAGAAAATGCTTGTAAAAAGATAATGTTTATGAAATGTGTGAATGAATATAAAACTATGTCTAACTGATTGATGTACGAAAAATAAATATTGTTCTTTTATCTTTTTGGTTTTATTTAATTTTCTTTGAAGACCTGGCAACTGATGAAAAAAAGATGGAAAAAAGTGATTACAGTGTTTTATTAAAAAATTACGTACTTTCTATAACAGAATAGTAATTTTTTCAATTTTAACCATTTTTTTTGCTTTTTAAAAAATTCAATAATTAAATATAAAAAAATTATTGTATATTTCTATCAATTTTGTAAAAGTGGATCTAGAAGAATAAACACTATACGATTGGTCATTTCACGCAGTATTATGAACCTACCGTAAAATAGCATTCAAGACTCCACATACAAAGAAACCTATGTCCAACAATCTCATTTTGCTTATCTTACTTTCTCCTTATCTTTTTGTTAAGTTCTTCGAATGTGATTAAATAAAATACATATAAAAAAACACTAATTTGACGAAACAATCCAAATGAACCCAATAAAATTTACATTTTAAACTTTGACTACATCGAATTGATAATTGATAACATTCTAATTATAAACACACACAACACTTCAGTTTACTCACACAAATTAAGAAGTGAATCTAGTCTGCAAAAGTAAATTATTTCAATAATTTAAATTTGATAATATGGAAAATAATACGAGCAAAACAATTGTGGTCACAGGATTTGGCCCTTTCAAATTACATACTGTAAACGCAAGTTGGGAAACAGTAAAAGAATTGGAAAAAAAGTCTGATGATTTAAAACAATTATATGACGTTAATCTTGTTACAGAAAAAATACCTGTTGCTTATGATTATGTCTCGAAAAGAATTCCACAACTCTGGGAGAAACATAAACCAATGGTAAAGTTTGTAAAATTCTACATTGATTTTTTTAATAATTTCGTTAGTTTTGGTCTGAAAAATGTTTAGCTAAACAATTATACATAATATTTTCAGATGGTTTTGCATTTAGGAGTATCTTCAGTTGCAAAATGTTTAACAGTGGAATCAAAAGCATGTAGTAAAGGATATTCCCAACTAGATGTAAACGAAAAAAAGTGTCTTATAGACGACGATATCCCAAAAAAAGATTTGAAAACTGCCATTGATGTTAATTCCGTTTGTTCTTATGTAAATATTAATTCATCTAAAAATGGCTGTGAGGCTTGTGTTTCTGAACGTGCAGGACTCTATTTATGTGAATACATATATTATCAATCTCTAAATATTGATCCAGAACGAACATTATTTGTCCACGTACCAGAGTTAACCGTATATTCAAGTGCACAAATTGCGCAAGGAGTTTATGATATTATATGCCATATAATCGAGACTCACTTGTGTTCTCTATGAATTACTATACTTAAACTTTTACTTTTTAACAATATCCAGTTGATTGTTCACCCTTTATAAGATAACAAGTAATAAAATGGTAATTATCAAAATGCTATTTTATGAAATAATCACCCTTTAATAAACTGTACATTATAAAAATAAGCTTCTTATTTGAAAGTTAGAATTTAGAATTTTAGATTATCATCAAAATTACAAACATTTTTACATTTGTACAAAAATACCTTCACCCACTCATTCATTCCCTCCATGCTGAAATTTCGTCCGAACAGGCGTAATATTATTTTTCAATTCTCGTGAATGTGGTTTCCTTAACATTTCAGCTACGTGGCCCATCTGAATGGTACAGTCGGGATTCAAATTAGGCGGCAAAAGTGTGCACTCTCTTTCGAAAATCAAAGCTAAACCTTCCAACAATTCCACGAAACCCATGGACAAAGCTGCACGTCGTAACCTATTAAGTTCCTGAAACAAACATCGACGTGTTTAGTTAAATTTTTTTACATTTATAAAATTTAGTCCCAAATTTTTTACATCAGTTACCTTGTAGAAGTTTTGCGTTTTCTCAGGTAACTTTCTAGCGTGTCGAAGTATTTTCTGAATGTCGGATTGCAATCCGACATGTCGTATCCAGGACGGAGCATTCAGGGCATAACTTCTCTTTTCCGGTGGCTTGACAGGGAAAGTTGACTCAGCACTTTTGTTCGGGGAGTCGATTGGGCCCAAGTTACTTAAATTTCCCAACCAAGGAATTACGTTTGCTCCTGGCTCTAATACTGTCAACATTAAATTCGATTTTTTCTTCGAATCAGATCCGGAGTATATAAATCCATACCAATCTGAGTTTAATGCACAGAGAGCTGTCATGCCCTCCACCTATAAAATTAAAAATAAGTTAAAATGATTACAAATGACTATTTTTAATTAAAATTAATAATTTTACAAATACCTTCAAAGCGCCATGAAGTAAAACACAAAACGATGGAACCTTCCCATCGTCTCCTTGGTCTTCGTTGTCAGATTCGTCCTCAAGCGAAATTCCTTGCATGCTTGCCGTTTTCTCAGTCAATAGAGGCAAAACCATATGTCGGGAAATTGCACTAGGATTTCCAATATCAGCAATGTTCAAAAAGCCACAAATCTCTATAGTTTTAGCTATAGTTAAACCAATAATTTCTTCGAAATCTGTTTTCTTAGAGTAGGGCTGAAATTGATTAGAATGTAAAATTAGAGAGCTATAAAATTAGATACTATAAAAAGATGTTAGGAAATGTTGATTTTGAGTCTTACTATTGGTGATGGGGAGAGTAGAATTCGTGATCCTAAATTTCCGCATTTTAAATACCCTTGAAATGAAACATATGTCGTTTCTGCTAGTTTCTTAAAACAATTATTAACTGATGTTTTCGTCAATTGTCCTTCTGGTACCAAAACCGTGCTATCGCCTCCTGCTAATTCGATCAGTCGTTGATAAAGTGCGAGACCCATACTTAAGCCAGAATCTGGAAAAACAAAAAACACAATATGAAGATTTAAAAAAGACCAGCTATAATATTCTTTACTCGAATTCTAAAGTATTCAACTTAAACTAATTACCTTGAGGGCCTGCAATGCAAACCACAGTTAGTTTTCCAGGAAAAGGAAAAGGCAAGGGAAACGGATTTGATTCCCTGGATATATTTAAAGAGTTCAAAGAATCTCCTAAAGACATTGGTCCAACGCCAGGGCTGCCGTCAGTAATTAAAATCACTTGACAAGCTGTAGAATTTCCCCATTCTGACATGATAATATTATTAACTCCATGTAGGGCTGTTTCGATACACGTTTTATCACATTCTTCAATATTTGGAAGCACAGCTCGAATTTGATCATAATCTCGAGTGAACGGGACCAATATTTCGTATAAAGATGAAAAAACCACCTGTAAATTCAAAATAAATTGAATAGAATATTTATAAACTCATTTATTGAATTCTATGCAAATTAATATTACTGCTTTTTTATAAAGTGAGTATGTATAAATAAAATGAATAAATATCAGTTTATAGAAAATATAATTACCAAGGACACAAATTCGAGTTTTGAATTTGCTTGTAAGTAGTTTAATAAAACGTTAATTCCCTGTACTGCCAGGTGATGCCTCGTTGATTGTTCACTTGGTAAATTGTCAGAATTTGTACTAGGAACTAAGCGTCTCATTGAAAGAGAAACGTCCAATGCTATCATTGTAGGCATTGTGACTGTTGTTCTTACACTTTTTTATATTTTTATTTTAAAAAATGTTATATATTTCAATTATTACTGAATGACCTTTCTAGCACGGCTGAATCAACAACATCAACAAGACTTGTCAACAAATGTTCTCAATTTTTAGGTTAGGATATGGTGGATATGCCGGGCATCGCGCAACGCGCAACCAACACAAACACAAGGCGTAGCCCTAGAGCGCCAATTGTAAGTAAGTACCAGAGGTACAAGAAGAAACAAATTAAAAATCCAGTTTCATATTAAATAATAATTTCCAAATACATAATTATAACTCCTATGATTTCCATCCTACAATTAAACTTTCTGAAAAATGAAAACTAAGTGAACTAATTTTTATTTAAATATTCACAATACCTTTTAAATTTAGCGTTAAACTTGGAAATATAATTTTGACAAAGAACATTATGTCACGTGTTTTTATTTCTTAAATACTACATAACGAAAACTGTTTGGAGAAATTAAATAGGAGTGCATAACAGTTGTTAAAACTATTTTATTAAATAAGTGCTTTTTCGTTTTTTGCTTAGACGAAGTTTATCTTCAAAAGTAATATCATACTGCATCAAATATACAAGGATCCATCTGCTGGTCCTAGGTACCTCATGGAGATGAGCAGTACATCAATTAAAGTCCAAACTCCCAATCCTCCGAAACTAAATAATTTCCCAATTCCTTCTTGCCAATGCCCTAAGTAAAATCTGGGTTTTGAAGCAAAACAAATAAATAAGTTAAAGATCAAATAAGTTAGATCGAATTAAAAATATTATGATTAAGTACATTCTAAAGTAAGGAATTACCTGTCAGCTCCAAAACCTCCGAGGGTTACACTTAAGATAAGAGCAGTGGACCATCGATATCCACCTGTCCAATTGCATGGTAGATTTTTTAAAAAATTTCTCCTGCCCAGACATATTACGTCACTATTAACTGTACAATTTGTTCTGTAAAGCAACTTTTTTGTTAGTATTTAATCAAAAATCTCAAGAGTAAACGAATAGAAGAGTAAATCTCAAATTTATGAATAAATTGAATGATTTACGAACCGATAATATTGCTGTGGTGAAGCAACGGAACTACATGAATTTTTTTGATGGCACTGATGTTCCCAGTGTTCTGTCTGATAGCAATATCGACAAATGAACGTTTTTTCAAAGGATGGCTCACCCTAAAAAAGTAAAATCAAGAATGAAATGAATTGTCAAAAGAGTGGAAAAAGATATTATTTTTATAAATTAATATTTATACTTACTATGCAATCAACCTGATCTAATATAGTACAGTTGACTTTGTAAGAAGCACCATAAACACAATTTGGATTCAAATTGCATTTTAGACATCCTCCACCTAATTCCGAACATAATGTCCCTGTCGGACACAAACTCACAGATTCTTCCTAAAATAAAATAGAAAATCATAATAATTTAAAAAACACCAGTCCGATATTCAAAAAACGTAAGTGTCAAATGACAAAATGACTACTGACCTTTTTATTATTATATGCAGGTGTAGAATTCGTATTTGCGTCTCGTAAAGCATAACTTGCTATACTTTCTGCAACAATAAGAATTAGTTATTTTATAGATAGATGATTTTGTTATCAGTCTAAACATTTGTTGTAAATAATGTATAATAATTACCATAGCCCATATGTGCTTCTTTCACAGACGTTGATAAAATTGCTAGAATTATGTAAACTACATTTTTGGAATTAATTCTGATGACGCGCATGCCGAATTCAAACTAAATTAATTAATATATCTTAGCTTAATTATAAATTGATTTAAAGAAGATAAAAGCAAAAATAAGAAGTCTTCTGTTTACATCGTATGACTATGTTGTTTCATGCGTTTCATGGTTGTTTTTGACGTTTTTGACATTCTCTAAAAATCAGTTGATTTTGAGGTTATGTTTCGAAATGAGGCTGTTTTCTACTTTCTGATTCTGCCGTTGAGGGCGCTGTCAATCCAAATTTTTTCACCCGCGAATTTTGAATTTAAATATATAAGTATAAAATATTAAATTTCTTAATTTGCCAAAAAAAATAGCTACAATGTATTCCGTTAACATACCTTCAAAATTCTATACAACATTTTTTAAAATGTGAAAATGTTTCTTTTTCCTTGCTTTCATTTTTTAAACTTGGCTGCAGTGTTTGGAAGAATTCAGCCATTGGCTATAATTTTGCGCGCGATTTAAAATCGAATTTCTTTAATGTGTTCCTAATTTTATCTCACTTATCGATTTCGTCAATTTTCGAATCACTTTACTTAGGAGTGTCGCAGTGATGATGTGCATGGAATCTAAAAATGATGTTAACGTTATATAAAGGTAAAAATTCGAGCTATTTTTCGTTTCCATAATTAGGGTTACAAATTGATTGCAATTGTATTTTTTTCGCCATTTTTTGATATTTTATCTTGATTTTTTTGCTTTGAGTATTGAAGAATTTTCCGTGTAAAATTATAATTTATAAGTGTAATATATCTCTAATATAAATAAAATACTTTACCTTATGGGTGTTGGGGCCAAGTTCTAATATAAAAATTCGATTTCCTCACTTTACTCAACAAATATTAAATTTTTAATTGTTTTCGCTCTGTAGAATTAATCAAGTTTTAACTAGAACTATGCGTACAGAGCGAGAAAATATCTAGCTCAAATATTTTTTAAGTAAAATAAAAATATCGAATTTTGAAGCTAAATTTTAAATTCTTCGTTTTATGCAAAAAGTATCGAAATTAAATATTTTTCGTTGCGAAAAATGGAGTTTACAGAATTTTCAGCTTAAGGCCATGTAAAACTTACCCGATCCCTACCTTACCGACATTTTTTTATCTGTAACGCTACGTCTACATTTATTGAGATATCAAATTGAAAATTTCTAAAATTAAAGAAAATATGCTAAGGTTGCAGACAAAAAATGTCGGTAAGGTAGGGATCGGGTAAGTCTTTCATGGCCTTAACACTTGGGTTCAACGCCCTTATACGATATTTTATTCTTTATTATCATTCTGCAACGAATTAACAATTGATTTACATAATGTTGCGTGTTTGTAGTGGAAAAGAAAACTTTAACTTCTGTTAATTTAATAGTACAGAAAAATAGTATAAAAACATGATCAAACAAGATTCAGCTATGTGGAATTCAACAACTTGACTTTTTGTTTCTACTTTATTTGTACAAATGTACGTCTTTTGACATTGACATGCAAACTATGATAAAAAATTTTCATAACAGGTCGTAAAAAATTGTTTCATCTTTGTTATAGATTATCTTATCGTTAGTCTATAAGTCATTTCTTATAAACATTTTCAACTAATCAGAAGTCATAAAGTCTGTTGATTTGCTGAAAGCACAACTCTTTCTTGTGTAAAAAAATGTCGTTGATTAAGATCGTTTTCACTTTCCTATTTATTACATTCTTGGCTATAAATGTAAAATCAGCATCATTAAGTTTTTCTAAACGCGCGGTTGAATCACATGACTGGACTGTTGGAAAAAAAGGACCCTCAGACAAATTAGTAGGTCAAAAATATATAACTATCCCAACTCGGCAAGTGACACTGCGCCAATTCAACCAGACTATCTCAACTAAAAATGGAGAAACAATTAATCAAATTGTTGTTGATGACCAATACGTCGATGGGAATGGAGGCTATGCAAAAGTAGTGGATGGTGGCATAGGAAAGAAGTATGTAACTCTGTCGATTACGGGCCCAAAGGACCACGGAATTATGTTCGTTATAACGGTGTACGGTCATTAGAAAAATAATAACTTGCTTGCAATTTATATTTCTACCAAATTATGTAATAAAACTGTAAAACTGACAATAAAATAACAATTGACTTATGTACAGATATAGTTGAATTGTATGGAAATAAAAACCAATTCACACAAAGAGATTAATGTTATTTAAAAAAGAGAAAAAAATCCATATACCTACACAAAAAAAAATCAATGGTAAAGTTCCAATAATTATAATTTATAATTTATCTTATTATCTGAATCAGCCGACAATAAAAAAACAAAAAGTAAATACGTATGATGAAAATTAATTTCTAAAATATTAAAATTCCTCTATTCTAAAGTTCGTAACAGAGTTTATATAAAAATTCTGTAGGAATTCTTCAAGAAATAAATAATTTTATGAGACTTTATCTTGCTGATTATCTCGAAAGCCTTAACGACCACATATAATTTATTGTCACAGGTGTCAGCCAAACTTGTTTTTCAAATTTTATTTCTTTTTAAAATCTGTTACTTTAATTGTTTTTGTTTTCTTAAATCAAAATTGTCATTTATTGAGATATTTTTATACTTTTCATATGCAATAATTTACATTATAACATTTTTTGTTTAAAGAACATTGATGTATGTAACATTTGATTTAGTTTAATGGAAATGTTGAAATGACGGTACATTATTTTACATCATGATGTGCGTCAGATTTTATGAGGAAATAACAAATATCATAATAAAGATAATTTATACCGTTTTGCTCTAAATTATATTTTAAAAAATAATTTTACAATGACTTGTATAAAAGCTTCTCACATTCATGTGGTATTTACATTCTCTTCGATGGAAATATTGACATTAATGAGAAGCGAAAAACATAATTCCATATTTTATTGTGAATCGTATAAGCAATGTTTAATTATAATGGACTAATGTAGTAAAAAAGTAAAATTCTTTACGTAAATATCCAGGTTTCCTTAATATATAGAGGCCCATGCTTTTTTTAAAGAAATTAATAATTCAAAAGTAAAGAATAAATAGAATATTTAAATAATATAAGAATATTTTTAACCTTTCTGATTATTTAGAATGCCCTAAAAAATGCAACTCATTAAACTCTCTTGATATGTTATTTTAAAAAATGTATTTGACATTGCAAAATTTTATGTTTTTTAGTCATCTACACAAATATAAGAATGTGATCAATCTGTTTTTGGTAACACGCAACAGTTTAATGAGCTTAATGAAACATGATTCAAAATGAGTATTGTATTTAATATTTTTTACTAATATGAAGAAGAATAACAATATAAATAGTAAGTGAAAATTAAATCTATTTTGTAAATTTCATATGATACTAAATTGCGGCAAAATGTCGACTATTTGAAGACCGCGTTGACCTTAAAATTATTTAAAATAAAAAGATATAAAGTAAATATTTAAATAAATTTGAAAAAATTCAAATAAACGAAATTTTACCTTTTTAATTCGTTTATAACTGGTCTACTTTTACATTATTAAGAAAGTAAGACTAGAATAAAAATTGTGCTTTTTTCTTAACTGGGACCTAAATTCTTTTCTTATTATTAAATAAAACGATATACTATTTACAACAGATCATTGCTCTATTTTATTATTATTGGATTCTTTCAGTTCCACTTGTTCGTGCTTGGTTTTCATTCGTTATTTGAGTATATCTATACGTACATACATTAATTGCATGATCACCTATTCAAATAATACATTGTTAGTTATTGGTTTAATTAACTGTCAAGTTAATTAAGGATTAATGTATATATATTATATATTAAGATAAGGATAAAGTATATAATGAATTAAAGTTTGAAAATAAGAATAGGGAGAAATGGAAATTAATTTACTTCAATATGCACTTTCTTTTGCATATACATGATACGCGTTGTTATAACAAAGTTTTTGTTTAAAAGCTAAAATTGTGTAATGTACAAGTAACATCCTGGACGTTAATCAAGTGCGTAACAATTGATGGTGCCTGCGCACGCGAAGCTCGTTTGATAAAATACATTCTCTTCATCTATCTACAAAATCTTACGTTTATCATTTTTTTTCACTTTACAATTTCGCATTGGCTTAATTTTTCCTATAACAATAATTCAATGTATTCTGTACAAATCCTACTATTTTATGACGTTTGTACATTAGTTAAATATATAGTTTTTCACGCTTCTGAACTGGCCTTCATATTTCAAGTGGTGAAAGGGAGAGTTGATTTAAAAACAAAAGCATAAAACTTAAATTGATCATCGATACATTACTAAAAATATATAAAAACATTCAACATTTAACAATAATATGATTTGCATATTCACATATATATACATATATATGAGTGAGTTTATTAGCTATTGTAAACATTAGAAATAAATACTTAAATTAGTATTGCTCGATATTACATATTTAAAATTTTAAAAATTTGTAGGTAATAAACTCGATAAAAAAAATATAACTAATACTTAAAGGACGGTTAGAAGTCTTATAATTTACATATAGGCCTAATCAAATTCGTTCATGATACGACAGTGCTCTAATGCTATAAGAGAACAGAAATCCCTCCAATGGATACAAATTGAAGATTTTTAAATGAATTCTCTAAATGCGCTTTGCTCAATTCCTGATTGTGCCTTTATTTAAAAGCACATTGATATTGAATTTAAATTTTTAACAAAACGATCTATTAATGAAAATGATCTTGTGATGTTTGGTCATTCAAAACATTCAAATGATTAAACATTGACATATACGAGTAGAATTTTTTTGACATTTTTCTAGTAGAATTTTTGAGTAAAAAAGGATGAGATTTTATTTCTTCAGTGCTATTTTTATTTGTGTAGTGAACCTAAAAGTGCAAATAAATTTTATTTGTCAGTATAATAACTCGTGAATGTAATATCGAACACGTTAAAGACTATGAGGTGACTGAATATGATTCTGTAAATGTGCACGAGGGCTTTTCGTAGAATAGTTTCGTCCCTTAATCATTATTTTCTGTAAGTGATCGCATAATTTTACATTTCCCTTATTAAGAAATTCCTACTTTACAAACTTATTTTACAATCTGGTAAACATTTTTGTTTAATCACACTAATCTGTAATTTAAACAAATAATAAAGCCAAGGACAATTGTTATAAAAGTAACAAGATTTTCGGAACTCGTTCGAATTCCATTTGAGCTTCCTGGTATCTGATTTATAGCAGGTGACAGTCCCGTTTTGCGACCCGACGATGAATTCGTCTCACTTCTCCATTTCATTGTGTATTGCGGTGCAGTTCTTCCCAGTGCTTGTAATCTATAAAAAAACAAAAAACAGTTAATCACCACCAGGGATTGTACAACATATTTCATGGAAAATCCTCTTGAAAAATACCTCTGCGGGAAACAAATATCGTCAGTCCAGTTTTAGAATTCTGATTTGTAATTGTCTAAATAAATGTGTAGATTTATATATTGGCGTAGTGAGAGCAAATTCATTTGTTAAAATCCTATAAATGATTATATATGGTAGAGTAATTTCGTGCCAGGGATAATTTAGAAGGGACTTGAGTTTACAATCTCATTGGTATACAGAGTCGCATTTGTAATTGTACAGCTACAACTTCGCGAGCAAACCGCGATTGTGAAACTGTCGTAAAACTGTCGTTAGTTGGGCTTCAGGGCAAGAAATTAAGGCGAAGTGAAGCTTAATCGTATATTGCTATTGCAAAGAAACTCACTTAACTATCGCGTTGTTTACGTCGTCAGGAAGGGTAAAATTTCTGCGTCCATCCCTGGAGCAAAAAGTGTAGAGTCTTGGTCCTTCGGGATTCCCCATTTTCTTATACTCGTGTATCGTCAGGTTCCATGCTGTGCACGGCCCTAGAAGCAAGATAAATTATTCGATTCAGTGCCTGCGTGCAAACTTGGTTGCACCAGACAGATGCTTCAAAGAGTTTCATTACTTTCCAGCTCTTCCTTTTTTGTTTTTCTTTAGCTTAGCTATTTACGAATATCATTTTTTAATTACGCTTTAATCTCTCCTTCAACTCAGCAGTCTTTCATTCGTTTTAAAATCAAAGATAACATTTATAAATTAAATATAATAAAAAAATATTCAGTTTTTTTGACAGTTATTATTAATTCTCTGACTCTGCTTTCAAGCGTTTATTTGCTTTATTATGGATTATACATTTAGAAGCAATTGTCTATATCTAGAATCAGAAACTTACGACTTTGTGTTGATTCAATTTCAATGGTTAGTAGACGGTTGGTAGGTGAAACCAAAGTCCATGTACACCTTTGTTGGTAGTATTGATTAAGTTTGAAATCTACGTTGATAGAATCGCCAACATGAACTTCTCCCTCTGGTTTCGCGGTTTCGTGATCTCTGCAAAAGACATCTTCGGCGAACTTGTAAGCGGCACTGAAAGTAAGTCCGGTTGTCGAAAATCGGGACCAGTTGATGGAAACTGGTGTTGAACTTCGAATACCAACTGGTAACCAACCCTGCGAAATTAAATAAGCAAAAATGATTTACTTCTAAAGATTACAAATTTCGAAATTCCTGATTTTTAACTTTTGACTAATTATTCTACTCACTTGGTAATCTCCACACAGGCAATGTACAACATGTCCAGTGTCAGAAACAAGCAGTAAATGGTCGATTTGATCCATCGTTTTATTTATGTTTGGTTTAATTGTACATCGACATCCGCTATCCCCACATTCAGTTGAACACGGATGATCCCGAATTTCCTTCTCTGTGCTTTCAACCTTCAAATAAATGGTACCATTATAAATTGCCTGGAAATAATGTTTAATAATGATTTTGCAAAATCTCACCGTTATAATAACGGATTGATTGGCAGCTGGTACAAAGAGCTGTCGACATTTTACAGGTCTATCTTTTACGAATAATCTGTGTGGTTCTGGGTGAACAACGAAGCCCTGTGTTGGAGATGTTAGTCCATAATATTCTACATCACATATACTCTCTGGCTGTCGAGTCCCTCCTTCACGTTCTAAAAATTGGATATAAATATATATATGTAATAAATATAAATAATATTGGATATGTATGTAATTGTTCTTCTTTAGAATTGAACATACTTTATTATTTAAAAAATTAGATTAAAAATTCGGAATCTCAATTTCCTCTGTCTCTTCAATTGTATATAGATACGTGTTTATTGTATTGAAAAGAATAGAATTTTTCCTATCATTTTGTTTTCTCTTGCTGTTTTGCCGAAAACGCTGAGCTAGCGGAAACAATAGGAAGAGAAGCTTTACTGGCGCGTAGCAAGTATTGACATGTTAAAAGTGCTATATCCCAAGTATAAGACCGTGTCTTCGTCTGCTTTATCTCACGCTTCGTCTGAGATCGCCACAGACGAGTTTCTTTGTTTCATTTCCTTTTACACTTTTTTCTAATCCTCATTGTCAGTTCATTCTTCACTAAAACTTGTTTTATTTTATTTTTTCTACAGATACAAAGAGACCAAGATTTTCAATTATTTTGAAACATTGTTCAGTAAATTCATTTATTTACTTCATATACAGCAGTTGAGGAAATTCATACTCAGAACTCATTTCATCAGACTAAAATAATTCAAAAATTAAATAACGTTTCGACGTTTTTAATTACTAATTATTTCAACAGAAATTAACGTCAGAATTTCATAATTGGATCTCGAATTGGATTCTCTCTAGGGTACACATTCCAAAATACGAAAGTAACAAATATCTGTGTAATCGCAGAATGTAAGCTGTAATTGCAAGTTCGTTAGGGTTTCCAATCTATGAATAAAATTATGTTGACTCTGCAAAATGTACGTGTGTGAAAATGTCTACAGACTCTATCATATGAATTGTAATCACACATGATCATCTAACTAACGCCTTTCTGACCTAATTTCTACTAAATGAAAAATGATCTCCTTTTTTCCGGCTTTTTTTGTTCATCATTCGGTTTGATTGAAATTTGAAGCATTGTTCCTGAACAAGCATTTATTTCGCTCATATATTCATTTTTCGGTTTTCTTTATTGTTATTTTATAAATGAAAATTTTGTTAATTAAAAACTACATTGAAAGTCGTGAATGTCAATTACAGTGTATTCATCCATTTTCGAGTATTCATTTTCTTTGGGGATTGCTTCAAAACAAAATGCTCAAATTCCCTAAGAGAATATCTATCTGATGAATTAATACGTAGATGTATGGATAATTTGTGTCCAGCTAAGAGCCAAGCATTGTCTACTTCAGGGTTAGTAGATTGTATATTGCATATCTCTATGGAGTCAATTACGGCTTACACTTTGACAACGATACGCCAATGCTTCTCGACCTTAATTAGTTATAGGCAATTGGTAGCATACCGTTAAATAGAGAGCTTATGTGGAAACACAGGATTATTAGTCACTGTGAAATTACAACAGATAATCGAAAACAAGATTCACTTTATGGCTGGTTCAAATTAGCTAGAGGACTGACGATATTGCGTCAACGCCAACTTTATGAGAAAAATTTTATGCAGCACAAGCAAGGGCAATATACGGTGGCTTTTCTCGGAATATGACTTCGTTTTATTATCATCTACATATGTGTATATCATTGCAATGTGTGTATCTGATTTCCAAAGAAAAATATTAATGGAATCTTATATTTACCATCGTGAAAATAAAATGAAACATCCATGTATTCTTCATCATTGGGACTATCTGCTGCTCGTTTTAAAATTACAGTCATTTCTCTACCAGTCGATGAGAACCTTTCCGTTTCGATGTAACTGTAACAAAGAAATTATTGTTTAAATTTATACGAAGTTACTCAACCATAACTTAAATTACATCAAAAAATTTAATTTTTTACCCTATCTTAAAAAAGTATTGTAACGAAATGTTTCGAGAAAATCTCGCACCAAAAAAAAAGTTTTAAATTAAGCCCGAAAGGACTAGTTTGTGTTACATTTTAAGTCAGTTTGTTTCATTTTAAGCTCAAAAACTGGCTTAAAATGTAACACAAACTAGTCCTTTCGAGCTTGATTAAAAATTTTTTTTTTCTGTGCGGATACATTGTTGTTGTAAACCTGATTGGCTTTTGAATTACTTGAAGTTCTAGCAAGGAAAACAAAATAATCACGCGTTTAATGCGCTTGTTAGTTTACTACAGTGTAATTAAATTTAAGAGCACTTAAACGGTCATCAAAAAACAGGTAAACTCACAATTTTGATATGGTATTCATTTCCTGCATGGAATTTTTCAATAGGGATTGTATATTTTATTATAAAAACAAACAATATAAGCTATTTTGCGAATTCTAATTCTTGATTAATTAATATGCTTTTGGACTGAGTACTGAGTTTGGATAGTGAGAATAGTTTTAGAGGAGAATAGGGTTTAATTTTGCAAGCATTGGCTTTATTTCAGAAACAAATGAATTGTTCCACTTTTGTGTGCGAACAGGTATTGATTCAAATTTTCATGTTCTTGTCTCTGTTATACTTTCATATTTTGTGTAGATAAATGAACTATTCCCTGTGAGCTCTACAATTTAGTTATTTAGTTGACAAGAACAATAGACTACCACATCAAAGTTCAAACGCTCGTTTGGCTTTGTTACATTCAACTGGATTATAAACGTTCAACTTGGCTAGATTCAAACTAGATTCAGAATGTACATGTTACCATGAATGTGACATGCAAATTTTATCCTAAACTTTTGGGCTTGATTGAGTTGCCGAACAAAGCATTATTATTTTCTTCTCTGTTTAAATTTGATTAAATTATTGAAGGGGACATTCATCTTGTTCAATATTTTCAAATAACTAGGGATCTTTATTTTCGCATTTTATTAGTTTTTGCGTTAAAACTTTGAACGTGCTAGGTTTCAACACCTAAACAAGCAGCTCAATGACAAGCAGATTTCTAGGTGCTCAGTGATGTATAGAATTTTAGGTATACGTAATTCCGTATCGACCGGAACATGATCTCTATAAATCTACGTTCCGAATTATATCTCGAACATATCTAAAGAGGGTCAACGAGTCGAGAATTTACCTCGGAATTTACGAGCAGATTCACATCGAAAGACGTGTTGAAAAAACCTCCGCATATCGATTGATTGCACTCGGCTGAAAGACGGTGTACGATTTCCTCTGAATTTCCACGGTTTGATCATTAGTCGAATTCCCTATAGCACCTCGATAAAAATGATTAATCTCTAATGTATTTGTCGGAAGTGCAAATAAGAACAATTTTTTTAGCTGGAGATTATATAAATGAAAATTTTGTTTTCATTTATTTTAAATTTCACTTTATACACGAATAAAAATTACAAATTTATAAAAGCATTTAATTTGAAAGCTTTATTCTAAAAATAATCGCGAAAGCTTATTTTGATACCGTAATATTTTGATTAAACATTTTTTGTGGATACGTAAACTTAACTTCATTCTTATGGAAAACCTCACGTTTTTGGGGATTTAAATTGCAAGAATAATAAGCTTCTTATATTTGAGTAGAGCTTAAGAGGGTGATCGCATTTCGTTGTAAAATTGAATGTGAGTTTTTAAAGGTTACAAGATCGGGAGACTCAGATGGCCTATTCTCAACTTTTCATCTTAACTGGTCCAATATCAGCGAATACATATGTAGACGTACTAGTTAGGTCCGTATATCTTGTGTACTTTTCCTATGTAAACCTGATCGAGAAACGAATCTCTGAAATCTCGGATCTCTCTAAGGATCACGAGATGTGCGCTTGCTCCATATAAATGTGTGTTTGCTCGCCTGAATAATCGTCGCGTCTGCAAAATTACGTATGTGAATTCGATAAGAAAAAGTGAATAAAAACGAGTTCATCTCATCTGCAATTAACGTTTGCCAAATCCCGCGAAATATTGGAAAATTCCGTTAAAACAGCCGTAAAACTTTGAATTCAGCTTATTCATTGTATAAACTAGATTATTAACAATATTAATTAGTGGCGGATAAAAACGTAACTTTAAATTGTGAAATGACAAAAGCAAAAAATGTAATGTGAAGTCACTATACACATAATAAAACATAATAAAGATAATAAATTTAACGACAAGTAATTATTTTTCGTATATTATGTGTATAAAGTGCAGGTAATATATAAAGTAAAACATAAAAATGTTACTGTAATTAATTAAAAAATCCGTTTTTTATAGTTAAGGGGACATAAACCGGAAATTTGATTATTACCGGAATTTGATGGTCTGTCAGCTTATATGCATAGTCTTTTCCGGATGGCGGAAGCGGAGTGGCTTTGTCGCAAATGCCAGACAGTAGAAAAAGAGGGAATGAAATATGGGCTTTATTTTGCATGAATTTTTACGAGATTAGCGGACATAAAACACGCTGCAGCCTCATAGGCACGTACGTATGCCGCATCCCTGTTGGAGCTACTGTTAAGCATATAAATCCTCCGTGTTGCCTGGCACGTTAGAAATTAAAATAGATTAAAACCAGCGAGTGGCGTTAGTACTACTAACCATTTGCCTTGAAGTTGAAGCGATTTTTAATCTGTTATCATCATGACAAAGATCAATGGTCAATGTCTGACCATTTTAAAGTTCGTTCCACTGTATCATATTTCTTGAGTTTACCGGACATTCCTCTCCAAGTTGGAATATTTGTTCGAGAACCATCAATATTGTTTCGATTCAGTCATAAAGTGTCAGAGTACATAAACGTTCGAATAGAAAATTGTTCTCTTGAAATCTCTTCTGGGAAATCTCTTTGCCCTGCGGGTTTCCCTGTTGGTTTCCCTGTTGGTTTCATGAAGTATCTATGCACGCTTTCGTAGATTACAGTTGTAGTTACGTCAACTACTAAAGTGTGTGTTCATAATACCCTTACAGACTGTGTGTAAAATGCCTTTACACTGGATAAAAAGTTCCCTCACACGCACAACAAACACCTCTCGTATTTTCAGTCGACTATTTCCCCAGGCTTGCATAACACATAGGTGAAGCCGTATTTATTTATTTCCTTCTCCTCTCTTCAGCATTTCAAGACTTCTTTCGCTTCCATCTTTGCGTGACACATCTCGAGTAAGGGTGTAGTGAATTTTCATTTCATATGCATTATTATAGTATATAGATATATCAACACATTTTCTAAGTTGAAATAGTAATCTTGTGAAGGTTCATCTTTCCCTTGCATCAAAAGAGGAGTTATTAGCCTCCCACGATATTAAGTTTGAAAGTAAACACTGTGAATATTACATTTTAATAAATAACTACCTCCAGTTGAAATTATGAATGTAGAGTACAAGTAATATTTATGTATTTTGTTTTATGAACATTTACAGAATAATTCACTGACTCATTAATCAGTTTTTTTTCAATTATACGATCAAGTGGTAAAAGTTAGTCTTATTGCTAATTAAAACGACTCAATATTGTTTTGGAATTATTAAAAAATGCGCTTTTTGACAGAGAGGATTTAAAATTTTCTGATATCTTTTAGCTAGTGTGCGTATATTTTCACAGTTATATAACGTCATACGTTTATAGGAATATAATGCTCCAGGGAATACAATAAATACAGCTATCTTTCATGCTTTGACTTTCGAGAGATGTGCGTTTTATCGCAGCAGTCGTGTACGTGATACGACTAAACCATAGAAAAAAAGGGAAAATCTCGCACAGGATTCGAAATTCTTTTATTTATCGAGGAATAAAAGTGTAAAGTTCTTTTGAGAATCGCTCACGTAAATTCTTTCTCAAAATTCACATATGGAAAGTTGGTTTATTCTTTTTGGACGGTTCATTAAAAGTGGTTTAATATAATACAATATATTATACATCATGTGAGGTACTTACTTGTTAAGCAACTTGTATTCCTGCGGAAATTTCTGAGCTGGACTACAAATCCTCTTGAGTGACTTGATGCTTCCTGGAAGACTTCCTTCCTGAGACCCGTCAATTACCTCTACAGAAGATTTACAGGATGGAGCACTAGAATGATTTAAAATAAAATATGATAAATAAATAAGTTTAAGAATTTCAGAAAAATGACGTATAAAAATATATCTATAAATTTTGACATTTTTTAAAAGTACAAGGGCTTAAAAATGTAAATTTTAAAATATTTTTGCAGAAACTTTATGATTAATTACTTCTTATTATAAAACATTGAGATTTGAAGTTTTTTTGCAATATCTTCTTAAAAAATGGACAAAATGAATTCGTCTTGAATTCACTTTAAGCAGAATTTTAACACGGAGAAAACTGGATATTAAGAACTGGATATTAAAAATCTGAATATTATCACATAATATCTAGATATTATAGAGTAATATATCGACTTTTTAAAGATATTATGTTTTAATAGCAGAAGATATTAATGTTCTAATAAATTAAGATATTAAACATTTGCGCACGCACGCACTGTGCGTGCAATCACGACACTTTTTGTTTTATACTTTCGATCACTTTGGATGAAAACTATTGATTGAAGCTTCGAGTTTCGACGGATTCGATCATTGATCGCATTTAGTGTGTTTTTAACTGTGGATTTTTATTTAACATATATATCCTGATCTTCGCATCATTCTGTGAACATTTTTTTGCTTACAAAGTAGTTCAAACTAAAAGAAATCAGTTTTTTAAGCAAATAGATTTGCTCTTAATCTGAATTAGTCATTTTAATTGATCTATCGATGTAATGTCGACCAAAATAAATATTTAATATATAATATTATTATTTACATTATTATTAATTATTTAATAGATAAAATAATAATAAATAAATCCTAGTAACTATGATCCTAACCAAGCAGTAGAATTCTAGATATATAATTTTATAATATCTGAGATTTTTGAATATATCATCAAGGATATTAAACCTTAATATCCAAGATATTACAGGTTTCTAATTTTCTCCCTCTCTAAATCTGAATTAGTGAAAAGTAGGTCACTAATTTACATTAGTAAAAATTTTCACTAATTATTAGTTGTATTTCACTATTTCAATTAGTAAGTTTTCAACTTTTCACTAAAGTTTTAGTCAAAAATGACTAACAATTAGTAGAAATTTTCACTAAAGTAAATTAGTGACCTACTTTTCACTAATTCAGATTTAGAGAGCCTCCTAATTTTAATATCTTAGATATTTAAACTTAATATCTCGGATATTAAAAAGTTAAATATCTGAGGATATTAAATCTAAATATCTAGATAGTCGTCCCATAGTTAAAAAGCAGATATATTACGATTTAATATCTAGATATTAATAGTTAATATCTATTTCTCTCTGTGAACATAGCTTTTAACTTGTTGAAAAGAAAAAATGTAATCTTTTTTTCGAACATTTTTTGTCTATCATTCATGCAGAATGAGGATCCCTTTTTCTGAGTTCGCTGTTATAGATATAACAGTGCTATCGGTATTCGCGAGTCATTCCTTTAGTTTATTTCTAGTTATATTCCACGGTAGACCCTCGGGGTTGCTCGTAACCCAGGTTGCTCCCTCGGTATATTCCAACTCTGCGATCCACGAATGTATCTCCAAAGGTAATACACGGTTTGCATGTTGCCGCTATTGTGTATGATAATTGAAAATCCCAGAGATACCAACTCGCGTTACGTCCGGCGCGACTTCCCATGATTCAATGTAGTACGCTACCTCCGTTGAAAAGTCGATTTCATATACAAAACAAATTGGAACTCTTTCTTGCATTAATCATGCTCTTTTTCTTCTTTTTTTTCCATTTTTCCATGCTTACAACTCCAGTAGAATTTTTGATCATCTTTCCCCGGATATGAATAGTCTTAATGAATTGCTTTTGCGTAAAGTTGAAAAAGCTTCTGATAATTAAATTAAAAGTTATCGAGACATCGATAATATAATTAATGCCTTCGATTAGCTAACTCCCTTGTAGGTTTGTTTAAAAATTTTTTTTTCTTAAAGTGGCAGCAAGCTGTGAAGTTATAAGGAAACTTTCCTTCTTATAACTTGAGAGCACTCTTTAGTAAGTGAGATGAAACTTTACTAGTAGTTTTAGCGAACGCTTTTGCCTTTATATAGGAAGTAAAAGGGGGTTTGTTTGCAATACATTTTTCTATTATATTTCGTTACTATTTTTCTCAAGTATAGATATAGTTTTTATAGAAGTGAATGAACTCTTTTGAAGATTAAAGAAAAAGTAAAATACAAAGAAAACTTATACAATTATAATAGATATTTCTTGTAAAGAGATGAGCTAGAGTTATGATAATTGGAAACTCAGACTATTTTTTGTATCTTGGAATATGAAACAGAATCGAAGGAGATGTCTTGTCCGATATATAGCACTTATTTATTATATGCATTCTTTGCCATGGGAATCCAATCATATCTTCGGCAAGTGGGTTGAATATTTTATTTATAAGTCTGATGCAGTGCATAATACTGATTGGCTATATGTCCTCTTCCACAATGCGAATCCTTATCAAGTAATATTATATACAGGATGTACTGCGCTCGTAGAATGCAGATTAGGACATCGACATGCAGAATGCAAAGTGCATGATATTTGTGATAAGACTGATAATAATACGCTCGGCTTTATTATTGTATATATATATCTTGAAACTAGATTAATGCTTTTTTGAACTCCTACTAGTTGTGACATATTATATCAGCGAGTATTTTTAAGAGCCGGGAAAAATGGAAAAAATCGAATATTTAACTTTGAAAATTTAAAACATTTTTGGCCTTGCCAGGAATAATGAAAATATCAAATTAAGATTTATCATTGAGTTAATTCGAATCTCTCTCTTTTATAAGAAGATAACTCATTGTTTTATATCAATTAAAGTGTCTGGTGTATCTTCTTGTTCTCGAGAGTGTGGAAGACAAGACCGATTGAAGAAGAGGAAGCTGCAGCAAAGGAAGGGGTTTGGATAAGGGTGAAATGCTTTGAGTGGAAACCACAGACCCGCGAAATGAGTTCTCACGGCGAGGATCTTATTTCTAGATTGAAGGAAATTGAAGAAGCGTCATTCACAGTACACCACTCACTAATTTTGCCCCGAGGGTTGAAAAAATTTTTTGCTCTGCGTAAATAATGGTTGGAGAATTTTGTCTCTAACGCCAAACAAAATTAATCGTTAAAATTCACTCGTGTATATTTTATATGCTGTGGAATGAATAAATTTAATATTGGTATCACTTTATATATAAAATAAATGCACGCGATGTGATCAGCTATTCAGTGAATCATGTATTAAATACAAAAAATATGTACGCCAATTTGATATTTTTCACTCCACCATGAATAATATGAATATAAAAGTAATAATAAAATCAATAAATTTCGAATAAATGTAGATATAAGATAGAAACTGTAATTTTTAAATTATTAACTATATTATAAAAACCTGAGATTGTAGCTGACAAGGGAAACATGGACAGTGTCGTAAACACGTCCTCTGAGGATAAGACGACATGTTGTGGACTTCAATTTTCCTCGGGTGTCGTGATGCCCAGCTCTGATTTTATCTCCGTTTACTTCCATTTCACAAGTCATCGAGGATTCCTCATCCTTTCGATGATCTTGTAGATCGCGATTCGTATACCGCAAATCATGTTTACTGCTGCTCGGTGATCTGATCATTTCGACTGCGAAGGGTACAGCTACGTTGTTTTGAAAAGGCTTGGATGTTAAATCGAAATAAATAATGAAAAAAATTATTCTTTAGGCAAAAATTGGATGTGAACTTACGCATTCTACTGGTGCTCTCCATTATAGCTGTAGTAGGAGCTTCTGTTGTTAATTCTATAAAACTTAGCGTCGCGACGAAACCGCTGTAGTTGTAAGGAGGAACTTCAAAACCAGATCTTGAGAAAAAAAAATGTAATTGAAATCCCTGGAAGTTTCAAAACAATTTTTCTATTATTTACATTTAGAAATAAACTAACATACCGAAATTCCACGAGAAGGTCTTTCCCCGTGTAAACAACATAAGCTTTTTCATTTCCACAGAGCATTTTTAACAGTGGACTAGTGGTAGTTGATCCAGAATAGACTGCGATGTAATCACTCGTACAATGACTGAAAGAGAAACCCAAAAGTAATTAACATTTTACAATTTTTACCAGAGATATTTCATTTTAAAATATCTCAATGGAGGTTTCAGAATATAAAATGTTACAATCTCTCTATGCACATACATATTTAAAATAATGAGGTTTCCTGTGATATAAAGATTAGCGAGAGAGTAAAATATACTTGAGGGGGAATTTCCGATATAGTACAGAGATTGATACCTTTATTTTCAGTTCTCTATAATGTAGTAATAATGTGAATAAATTTCCCAACTGTGGTCATTTTCTTTATTACCGAGCTACGCCTATCACCCTCTCTGAAATCTTGTAAGTTCATAAGGATGAACTACGGATCTACTTCAAGAGGACTTCCGGAACTTTTGCCGTTAGGAAAATATGTAATATTACCAGTCAGGCAAGTCGGGTGTGCTGAATTAAGGAGAGGACTGCGTAATTTATTTTATGAGAAAACTTCATCACCATTTACTCTCTTCTGAATCCTTCCTTCGTAACTCGAGAAAATGTGATTTTAATCTTGCAGCCAATTAAGAGTCATTAAATAGAGCTCATTGTATAATGAGGTGATCAGAGAGGACCTTTTCTATTAATTGTTCTCTGTGGCTCACTTTCCTCTTACGTTGACTTTCAATGAGAAGGGTGCTTAAAAAGTTATATGCCGAAAAAATCGACTTACTTATAGGTATTATTATTCTCTCTTTACATTTCGATATATGAAACAGATTTTTTTTTGTTTTATAATATTTTTATATAAATTTAATTTTCCCCTTTAGAGTTAAGCATCGTCAGAGGCGAGAGAGGATGATATTATATCTGTTAATGAGGTCAAAGGAAAAGAGCAACAGTTAAAATGAGAAGTAACATCAAAGCAAACTCTACTTATGCTCCCTTTCTCATTCCAACCACAACCTGATTCAGTTCCTGACAATTTTAACACCTTCTCATCTGTTGCTTCCAACTTTATTCCTCCTTTTGACTTTCCCTTTCAAATAATTAATATTTTAATTCATTATTAATATTTGCCTGTTTTGTTTTTTATGCATTTTTCGGTTCGTTTGTTGTAGTATACTGTAAAAGAAACTTCAATTACTTTAGTTGAACTTTTTTACAATTACCGTAGTTGAATGAATATTTAATCAAAAGAAGTTGAATTTTCAACAAAACAGTTGAATATTCAATAAAAAGTTGTTGAATTTTCAATATATTTCTAACAGTGTATTTCTTAAGCTTTTACTATCTCAATACCCTTATTACATGCAAATGATTGTACAGATATATATATAAGAACGAATCTTAAATCATTCGACTTAAAATTCGACTTAAAATCATTAAAGATTTCATCAAATTCCATGAAATCCTTAAAAATATTACAAAATCATTTAAATATACGAAAAGTCTCTCGAAAACAAATAAAATTATTGGAAATCTCATAAAATTTCAGAATAATATTTCAAATTCTTTAAAACCTCATAAAACTCTTACAAAGATGTTAAAACCCCTAAAATTTCACGAAATATCCTAAAATTCCATACAATTCTACAAAATCGTTTTAACATCCTTAAAACCTCTTGAATTTCGTAAAAGTCACTTAAACATCATTAAAAATGCACATAAAAACCTTCAAAATCATTAATCTCTTGAAATCCATGTTAAAATTAATAAAAATCTCTAAAAATTTCTAGCAAACTGTGGAAGTTTCTCAACTTTTAAAATCTGTTAAAATCATTAAAGATTTCATCAAATTCCATGAAATCCTTAAAAATATTACGAAATCTTTTATTAATTAGAAATATTTTTTGAAAATCCTAAAACTCTTGTGAAATTCCTCAATAAAATTCCCTATACAGTTTTAAATTTCTTATTTAAATCCCACAAAATACATATTTTAAAAGTCATAAAAGTACTTTCAAGTCCGATTGAAATCTGATCAAAGTCGTGAAAAATTCTAAAAATTCCCAGAAACTTCTTGAAATTCTTTAAAATTCTACCATAACATTTAAAATTCCATTATCTCCCATGAAATCTTTAAAAATTCCATAAAATTCCCTTAAAATTCCTAGATTTTCAATATACCTATTTTGAGTTTAGACTCGTGACACAATCATTATTAACGAAACTAAATTCAAAATTTCAAATTCAATTCATGCGGAATTTACGATGCGGCAAATATCGATTGTCGAAAATCACTATCGATATTTACACGACGAATCAGGAGTGCGGAATAGGCGTTACGATATTTCGACTTCGTCTCAATCATCTTTTTAGAATAGATATATATATATATATATATATATATATACATAGCAAGAATTTGATGGACTGAGTTACAAAGGAAGCGCTAATTATAGAAATCTTTTGCTAAAAATATTATTTATTAGTCCGTCAGATAGGTAGTCTAACAGTACTAATTAATTTTTTTCTTCTCTGCAGTTTAACAGATTCGAAATATGTAACCTCTATGCAGTGCTAATGCTAATGCTAATGTAGATGTATCTGCTACAATAGCGAATTTTTTGAAACTTTTTTTCCTCATACAAGAGAATGCACGAAATGGAGTTGGAGGAATCCGATTTTCTGCCATTCAGGCTGCCCAGGCAGAAAATGGTGTAAAACTATTTCCGTTGTCAATGGTAGGAATAGAGGAACTGGCAGTTCTTTGATAATAGGAATGCCACAGAACGGATTTTCCAGAAGTTGTCTTGCGGAAGCAGCGAAATAAATCGAATATTTTTCTAGTTTCTGTTTCATTTTTTGATGAATCGTATCTTATTTAAAGCGAACTACTGTTAATTTCTCTTTACTATATATAGTGCCGTGTTTACCTTCTCATCTCGATAGATCGTCTTCTGCCTGTTTTCTTGAGAATATAAACTCGCTACAGTGCTAAAGCACTTTGAATCTTAATTCACGATAGCAGCGCATTTTGTGCTGGCTAGACGGTAATCTGTTTAAAATTTAGTTGCGTATACACGACAGCCCGTAATTCCTTTTTGCAGGGAGAGAGCTTAAGATTTCAGCGGTGCATCACGAAAGAATCGTTGTTTTACTACTGCGATTCTGACACGAGTTCCAGAAAGAAATCCAAATAAACCATTTCACTAACTATATTAACTTGGTTAATTTTGATTTTGATGTTCTATTAATTTTCCTGAAAATTAATTGTGTCCTCAAATACGACAAATGCAAGCAATAATGTTGCGTTTGCCGATTAATTGTTTCATTTCAACAGAGTTGGTACTAGACCATTTGTACTCGTGTATAGGCGTAGCCAATGTAGTTTCTACATGTGCAATGTGCATGCTGTAATCAGAGAGATGCAACGGTCGTTAACGGGTGCAACTATCGTGACCAATTTAGTGTGAGTACATACAAGGTGTTTAGACCGAGTTTATTTTGCCTACTCCTTAAATTTGAATTAGTAAAAAGTTGTAATTGCTAACGAAATAGTTCACTATAAATTAATAGAAATGCTTATTGACTTAATTACTAGACTTGGTACTACTTCATTAGTATGTAACTTATTTTTATTGCTAGAATTTTATACCCAGCATCAATTTTCGAGTTTTTTTTTCAAAAGAATATAAAACTGAAAGAAAGAGATACACGAGTCTAATTTGGTAATTATGCTCTAATTGTGATGAAGCTAGTGAGACGAAATTTACCGAGCCACCTTGTACGTAATGAAGGGCTTAACTTAGTGCTTCCCTCTTGTTTCTGACGATTAACGTATCACAGATAGGGAATTGCTCTGGGATTTCAAATCGATGAAACTTGAGTTCGATAGAGCACGCGTCTAACAAAGGGGTGTATCCTGAAAGGCGGACATACGCTCTCACAAAGCTACGTATAAATTTCTGCCTAGTTGAATGATGCTATTAATCACGAGAAGTAATTAACCGAGCGTCTCGTCATCCTTATCCTTGTGCATCGCGTATATTCGCTATCGAGATTTGAAACGTAGACATAAAACTAATTTTCGTGATTATAATTTACAAAAAATTTGTTCAATGTATTAAAATTTCAATATGGACGGGACACAATACTTGCATAAATAATGCTCATGAAAGTGCATAATTGCAACAAAAATGACGCATTTTGAAGTAAAATGATATAATTAAAAGAGTAACAAATTTACTTCCAATCTTGTAACTTGTATGAGTTTTATATGAAGCATAAAAGCAGTGTACTGGAAGTAATTAAATTCTCTAAAAAGGTCATAACTGTAACGGATATTTTCAATTGGTTTACTGCAGATTGTAATTGTTTATATAACTGAATAATGGGTTATAAAATAAGATATATACATTCTAAAATGGCGATAGTTGTTCAATGTTTCTTGAGCAAAATAATGAGATGTAATTTTTAGATTAAAACATTTGTCTAATTCTTTTAATTTGAATTGAGTTTCCAAGATTATTAAAGTAACTGTTTTTCCTCTGATTATTAAACGGGAACAATACCAATTTGTAATAACAGAATAGTACAAAGTAGATATAGTTTCTATGCCATTACAGAAATACGATTCTACAATATAATTACAGTACACTAAACAATTTACTATAATGCATCCAATACGCATTTTGCTTTCAATTTCTATAATAGAAATGTTGAAAGGGGAATTTGTAATTCCTAAAACCATAACCGGAACAAGTATCAAAATTGAACATACAGAGAATTTAATTCTTGCCTAACATTCCCAATTTAATCTAATTTAATTGTATGTTCTATGTGAGTATTTTATAACTTCAGCTTGTAAAATGAAATGAGTTTCTATAGCAAAAAGAAATTACTGAAATCAACAATATCTTGAGGTAAAAAGAGACGAATTATTGCTTAATATTTGGAAGCTTCATTATGAATTGCAGAGAAACTAAAAAGATGATCAAAATTTAATAAACTGAAATTCATGAACTCTTTAGTTTAACTTTGAGGGAGAGATTTAGTATTTAAGTTAGTGATAAATGAATGAGTCACGTCTTCTTTTGATGGCTCAGCGAGTCCACTTAAATGAGAATCACTGATTCACATAGTTATGACTAAAGCGTTGAAGCTTCGAATAAAAGCTTTAAAGCTAGCCTGCGCTTTCATAAAGCACAAGGAGATGAAAATGGCAAATACGTGGAGGAGAGACTGACTGCTTTAGGTCGAGGAGTCACGAATGCCAGTGTGCCTTATCTTCGCGCTCTGCACTTTACATATAACGTTTGTTGAACCTCTTGGTGAAGCACCGACTGACTCAGTTTTTACAAAATAAAAAAAAGAAAAAAAATTCGCTCTGTAAAGTACGCTAAGAATGTCTTTTTGCGAATCAAGAGATATGTAGCAGAAGGTTTTTTTTAGGTCAGTGTAATAAAATCGTATAGCGACATGTTTGCAATTTTATAGAAGCTTTTTCTCTGATAAGAAAAAAAATTTCGAATATATGCTTTCATTAAAATTACATAGATATAATTTATGTGAAACAGCTGGTAATATTCAACCGAAATGAACGAATAAACTTTGAAAGCAGCTTTACATGTTAAAAAGCGTTAAGTAAAGCTTTTTCAAGACTTTTGGAAATTCGTTTGAAGAGGCTTTTGATGAGTTACTTGAAAAAGCTTTTGAAATAAATTTTTTCTACTGTTAAGATAGCAGTGGGTGAAAGTGTTAAAATAGTAGGGGCTAACCTTGCCTTTCCTTTCTTTGCGGTAATTAAATTCACAAAGTATCGCCAGAAACTTTGCACACACACTTAACCATTGTAAGAAAGTTCTTCACTGTTCCTGGTAAGAGGGAAGTTCAGCCGCTTCTTGCAGGTACTTACTGCCATTATGCGTTTGTCACAACATTTTATTAAAAGTCTCGCAGAGTTCGGATAAGGATGTAGGACGTTTAACTATAAAGTCCAAGTAGGCATAAATATTCCGCGAAGTCTTTGCTCTCTTATAGGACTAAGTTCCATTAAAACCCATCTGGGAGAAAACCAAAGTCTCATTTAGATTCGCGAGGAGATTTTGGCCTCAGCTCAACGAAACTTCCCCCGTGCTTAAGATTCTCGACCTTCCGGAAGTGCATTTAAAACTCGCGTGGGAAAAATAATAGCCGGGCAGATATAGGACCTAAAAGTAGCATGGCCAAAATTAAAGAAAATCGGTGGAAACTATTCTTGATATTGAAATATTTCAAGTACCTATTTGTGGTATTGTCAGTCTTTTTGCCGGTCTGAGTGGAAGATGATTTAGAACGTGTGGAGGGATGCAAATTATTCTGTCGCTTTTAGAAACATAAATCAAAGCAAAAGTTGCAACCGGGGAGCTTGAATTTTATGATGTAATATTTGTGTGTTGAAGACTCTACGGAATGAAAATCTCTCTGAAGCAAGATGAAATTCAGAATTCGCAGGGTTTTCTACATTCACTTCGCAGAGAAGGAATATCGTGTTGTAGAGAGCAAAAGATAAAAGGAAAATAAATTCCTAAGCTGAGAGCATGCTTCCCCTGAGTCGTTTTGCCAGAATTTTCCATTTTCCGAAATGGTCATCTTTCCTGTCGGTAAGATAAAGGAGAACACATTTCCATCATGAAGCAGGGCAATAATTCAAAATCGTTTTCAACTTATTGAAATTCTTTAAAATTTTGTTTGTAATCCCTGGAAAATCTTTGAACCCTCTTAGACTAATTAACGACAGAATTAAAAAAGATTTATTTTTGCTCCTCTTTGGCTGGATACCAAACATGTAAGGCATTGAATTCCAGCGCATTTGTTCGTAATTTTTAAAAAGGCAGTTTCAAGTTTCCTCTATAGTCAGATACCATACACTTAAGAACAGGACCTTCAATTCTCAAATTTCTTGACATCAAATCATTCTCTGAAAATCGTTACTTACTAAGAAGTGAATCTTCTTAGAATGGATGTTTTTCGACTTTTTTTATAGGAGAAGTAAAGAGAAATGAGAGCTGATAGTATTTGAAAAGTAATGGAAAGGATCACAGGGCGTAAAGTACGTCAGAAGAGTCGTCTTACACGGCCCTTCCTCATCCAGAATAGAATCGTAGGACGGAAAACGGGAATCCTGGATGGATGTACTCAATTGTCGATGGCAGGTGTGCGGACGAAGGAAGACCGTGTTTTTAAAGGTAATAGAGGGAGGAGAAAGGAAGCACAGAGTTTGAAAGAGAGTAAGAGATGTTGGAACTGGTACGAGAAGGTTGATGCCATCTTAATGGATAGCCTAGCTTAACCTCAGCACCAGACACTCTTCTCTGCTTCCTCAGTTCTATTCATCTGCAGGTTGAATTTAATTTAATGAAACGAAATACTTCCAAATGTGTACTTGCTGCAACTCGTAATCCCTTCCCCGTTCTCAGCTCAGCGTGAAATAGCAACTCCGCTGAGTTGATAATATTTTTTTTTATAAAAAAATTCTCATTGCAGTAGCTCAAAATAATGAGTGATATAAATGCAATTGTGGAGTTGCATTTACACAATTTTCGCAGCACGTCTTTTTCATTTTTATTTTGTTCAAGATTTACGGCTAAATAAGTTTTATTGAAAACATTTTAATACTGTGCTATATTTTAACTTTTTATGCGATAAGAGTTGTCTTGTATTTTTCTTTTCATTTCTGCACGGTTGAGGTTTTAGTGGTTTGTAGTGGTGGAGAAATTCAATTCACGTCCTTCCTAATAAAATCAATCGGGTCAGGATGCCTCGAATACGGTCTTTGAATCATTGAAAATGTATCTGGCGTGATTCTTCGAGGAGGACATGTCCGATTGACAAACACTTTACTTTATTTATTATTAAATAGTGTCACAAGTAGATCATAAAATATAGAGAAGCATCGAGAAAAAAAACTCTGTAAGAAATAAGAAGTGAATAATGGAACGGGGAACGTTTTGAGAAGTTTTGAGATCGTTTGTCTTTCTTTACGTTTTTTTCATAAGGAATACAACTCCTATCAGACAATTCGTAGCGAAGATAGTTGGGGTGCCCTTCTCAGACGAAAGGCAAAAGAACACTAATTTATGAACCCCCTTAGATCTAGTTTTAACGAGTAGGTACCATTGCTGCCTAAATGGAGATATATATCTTCCGCTGGGTGCACTTATCCGTTCTTGGCTGACATCTACACGTACGAATTAATGGCTTTGCTCGAACTCTCTTACTCGTTGGCTCAGTGGTGACGGCTATAAACTATTCGCGTGTACGATCAAGCGCATCGATCATGGATCCTCTGGGGTTTCCATTTCAGTCGTGAGAAACGAGGCTTAGTTTAAGATAAGTCATACATACCAATAATGTATGGCCAATTATCAGGCAGAGTACCTTAAATACTTTAAAATAATTTTTACATCTCATGCATGATTTCAGCCCTTTTTTAATGTCTGCGAAGCCGGACAAAGTTCTACCTTTTAGTCCCTCGGGACTAAAAAGAGACGTCATATGTAAATAATTTTGAGTCCCTACAGGAAATAAAAGGTAGAACTTTACTGCCGCTTCATATGTATGAAAAACGTCTAAAATCATGCATTTATTATAAAAAGTGTCGTATATGCCATGGAGGTGAGAGACTTTTGCGACTCTAGTATGTTTTCAGTAATCTGCAAGGAAGTTTCTTTTCTCCCCCTTGGTCTATAATATACTATGAAAGCCCTATAAAATGCCTAAAGATGTTTCTGTAATTGCATAGGCAATTCAATTTTTTATTATAACCCACTGCGTAGATTCTGCATTATATTAGTATATTACTCGACTGTTACAAGCAGTAATGGTTATGTCCAAGTGGTTCAACACCACCTATAAGCGGTCTTCTTGCTCACCACTGAAATATTGTATAACAGTTTCTACCGCGCTCCCATAAATTAGAACACAAGCGCCATTACACACCTAAGACTTGAAGAAGAAAAAGTTTAATGAAACTGCTTGTAAACTTCCTTACACAGAAATGTTTCTTAAAATTGCAAGAAAAAAAAAACACTAAGAATTGATTCAATAAAATGATTGGAAAGAATACTTTTGAAATGCGGACCAGAAGAAGGAGATTTTGTGATTTTTTTTAATGAAGATTGTCTTTCATTGACAGATTTTATAAAGAAAAATTTCTAGATCTCTTTGGTTGTGCTTCATGCAAGCTATTTCTCACTTGCATTTCACTGACAATTTGACTAATGCGAATCCAGCGTTAACTCCTCAAGGAGGTTTCACTATTTGTGTCTCTACTGAGCTGAGTATTGATCTGAGTCTCTTTTCGTTTACGTTATACCTGTACCTCTCTCTACTTGTTTCTGGAAAAGATAAAATGACGACTTTCATAAGACGAGATATCCCCACAGATTTCAACTTGAAATGATAAAAGGAACCCCCGAGAGAGAGAGAGGAGAGAGATTTAAATAACTTAAAATGATAAGACTCAATCCAATCTTTATCAAATATATTCCAAATAAAACAGACTTTACAAATATATGTACTTTTATATAAATAAGAAAAAGGGGCGTAATGAAGTAATCACACCATCTCCCTTCACTTAAATCCCTTACGTAATGAATGGATGGTTGAAAAGCTAAAAATAAAATTCTCCAGTATATTTATCTCAAGAAAAATCTACTCTAAAAACCGTTTGGTTCATGAAAGTTCTCTCAGCTTATGATATGAGAGCTCTCGTATCATAAGCTTCGTACAAGTACTCCAAATTTCTAACTAACGATATAAACTCTGCTTCCGGGTTTGAAACTTGCCTTCTTCATATTTACAAGTAATTGCGAACATCGTTCAAATATGCATAAAGAGCTAGGGCAGAGCATTATTCTCGTAATTTCTCTGCCTAAACTCAACTGCGATGTAAACTTTAGGGGTAGGTGACAACGACATGTGTCATGAAATTATGCCAGAAATGACACTCTGAAACTGGTAAATGTGACATTTGGAGTGCAACAACTCTGGAAAACTTTCCTTCTCTCAGTAACAATACAGCAAGCAGGACATGAAATATATTTTCGTCTCTGTTAATATCTTTAAACTTAACAGTCGCACTTAACGATCATGTCCAAACTTTCATTTCATTCACAAGAAGTTTTACAGGTTCTCAAGTACCGCTGTCAAGGTGCATTATTCTCAGTTTATTCATCTCCGCACTTCAGAATAAGTTTCATTTAGCCACATAAAATAAGAGGGCAAAATTGGAAGTTTGCGCATACGCAATTTTCTTAATTAAATCATCTGTTTTTTAAAAATCGAAATCAAATTGTAAAGGATTTTCCCACACCTTTTTTCAACCGCGCCTTCTTGCACTCTTTTTCCAATAAGGATTACCTTTTCTAAATCCCTTTCCTAAATCGATTCTCAAACCACCTTTTTTAAAACTAACTTCCTATTCCCTCTTCGCTCATAAAGTTACTAAAGATGATGCTTTTATTTAGTTTTGCAGCAACGGCATAAACCAGTCGTATCTTCTATTCTTAATCCAACATTCATAAAGCAATATTTTTCACAAAAAGCTTTCCTCTTCCTACGTAAAAACGTTGAAAGAAGGAATTACTTTATTGAATTTTTTAAGCCTTCTGTACTTATTCCTGTTATTTTTTTTTCTTTTCACTGTAACGGGGTATATTTACATTGGTAATTCAATCCTGTTTGCACTGACAAACAAAGAAATTCAAAACGATGGCTATTTCAAAGTGTAAAGCTTTTCTTGCTATGTGATACGTTCAGCCAGTTTCAGCCCTTGAAGAGTGTGGCCCCTTTAATACATCCTTCACGTAATGTAATACCGTAAAGATTCAAAAGCTTTGGAGTTTGTCTGACAAGAAAAGCCGATGGCACGTATAGAAACAGCCAATAGCACGTTTAGAACAAGAGGACAGGGATAAGAGTACAAAAGCTTGCATGTATGCACTATGCATTCTACTATACATTCAAAGTACTCGGGCATACTAGAAATCCAAGCGAATAAACGGGAGTCCTGCCCAATCCCCTAACTTTATGCAGCTCTTATTAAATTCCAGCTGATGCGTCGAGTATCGTTAGAACGTTGACGATGTTATTTACGCCTATGGCATATACCGTTACTCTACACAGGATTTCTCCTGATTTTCAACCACCGTTCAAAGTGTAATGTCCCTTTGTTTAGGAAGATTTCAAAATTTATATCATCTACGAAATAAACCAAGATGATTGAATGTAGGCTTACAGGAAAAAATAATTATCAAAATATACAACTAGCTTATACTTGACTCAACTAAGTTAATCTTTTATAAAGCTGACCTTCTCAATTAAGCTTAAAAACTTAAATTAGCGTGACTTATACTGGCTTAAAAGCAAGTATTTAAACACCATTAATTTAAGCTGCAGCTTAAAGTTGATACTTATATCTGTTTGAAATTTTGATAAGCTAGCTTAATTTTGAAAGTTTATTTCCAAAATTCGAGGTAGTTGTGCATTTCTCGCTAATATTAGCTGACGTTCATTGAGATTTCTGTACACTGAGAAACTCTATGTTAGAAAAATTACTAATATCGATAGCATGTAGGGTCAAAATCCCAAAATTGAGCCATTTTCATCCAGAAAATAACAAACTTTACTATTTCAATACTAATTTTTACTATTTAAATAGTAATTTTTCCTATTTAAATAGAAAATTTATTATTTTCTCTATTAAAATGTCTCAATTTTGGGATTTTGTCCCTACTTGCTATCGATATTAGTAATTTTTCTAACACAAAATTTCTCAGTGTAGAAATAATTTCTAATTTTTGGTGCATTCTTTCCAAAAAGCTAGTTTAAGATATTCTCTAATGACTAAAAAAAATATCAAAGTAATCAACTTTAATGTTGAAACCAAATATTGTCTTTCACAATTGAGTCTCGGTTTCTACAAGAATATATGTCAGTGCAGACGAGGAAGTTGGAATGTCAGAGGGTCCTCGGGCTACAGTCCTCGAGCGTCATGTTTGAAAATTGTGATAGAGAAATCACGTAAAGGGTGATATCTCCAGTTGTAGGACGAAGTCGTTTGCGAAGAAGAAAGCAGGGCAAGCCATTTGTGTTAGGAGTGTCGAAGTACAAATAAAAGGCGAAAAACATATGAGAGGGGAGAAAAGAAGGAAGAAAAAAGGAATTCAAAGGGGACTGAAAAGAATCGGAGTCTTGGAATTTCCACGATGTAGTTGGAATAATTTGAACGTTTGCATGTATGAGACCGCGTAGTGCCTGCTTTTTCTTTCTTTGGGCGCACTGTCGACTTTCAGGAGTCGGAATAAAGTCTGAATAATGAATCTGAACGACTATGGAACATTTCCGTCCGCTCGGCCACTACCTCAATCTCTTAAAGCGAATCCAATGGTGCATATTTGCTACTCATCTGGGTAGTTTTGCTCTGGAAGCTCGTAATCTATTTTTTTTCCTATCGGGAATTTTAAAGAGCACTTAAAATTTTTCCAATACCTACGTCCGTGAAGGATACTTCGCTTTTGCTATTTTAATCACAGCATTCTAATCACTTCGACATCACTCTGTATAGTCACTCTGCAGTCATTTTGCAATCAATTTTCAATCACTGTGAAATTCGGTTGCAATTATTTGCTGCCAGTTCTCTGTTGATTATTTTGAATTATCGAGAGGTTGATTACTCGAATTTTGATTGTATAAGAAATTTCAATAAATTTCACAATATATCAAAAGATTTCGAGAGAGTAAAATGGGACTTATAATTTAATTACATATTATATAATATATATATATATATATAGATATATATATATAT